>JAEIHY010017258.1:0-40131 GCA_018904565.1 Drosophila tsacasi | reverse complement strand
GTCTCTCTGTCTCTCTGTCTCTCTGTCTCTCTGTCTCTCTGTCTCTCTGTCTCTCTGTCTTTCTGTCTTTCTGTCTCTCTCTCTCTGTCTCTCTCTCTCTCTCTCTGTCTCTCTGTCTCTCAGGCTCGCTGTCTCTCTTCCTCTGTTTCTCTCGCTCCCTATCTCTGTCTCTCTGATCTCTGGGACTATAAATATAAGCTCAATCCGCACGTCTGCCTCAGTGTGTCTTCGACTTTCCTCCTATGCAGATCTACTGTGTCAGTGTCAGTGATAGTGAAAGTGAAAGTTCTCCTCGACCTGAAAAATATCACCTGATCATGTAATCCCATCTTATGTAATGGATAATTCGGAGGAACGTCGCTTCACTGGAAAACTCCAAAAAGAAGATATGTTACGTAGTCCCCCATTGCGGGTAAGTCCAAAGCTACTATATTATAATTATAAGTATTTCATATAAAGCAGCTATAACAGCAATCCACTGTTACAAGTGAGCTTGTGAATTTAGGGATACTTTTAGAGGTATAGAGAATTTATTGGGTAAAAGTATATTAATTTATTTCGCTTTAAAAGGAAAGAGCTTTTATTAATCGATTTTCAGATGAAACTCAGACTGAGTTTAGAACTGGTTAAAATTGATTTTTAAGAGAAAAACTAATTTACTTTTACTGTCAGTTAAGCAAATACTTTGTATTGTTATACATCTGAATTTTTATACGCTGTCAGCACTGACTGACTTATATCTATATATGTATGTCTGTAATATTCGAAACGTTGCCTTTTGTGTTCCTTATCTGGACAGCAAAATATTGGCAAATTGCTGGCCAACGAGGCCTCGTTGAGAGTGGGGCCCCCAGCAGGCCGTCCCACTTCATCCCATTCTATCCAATCCTCAGGCCACAAAATCGAAGTGGACGAAGGAGGTCTCCCCCACCTTACCAGGAGCTAGTCCCCTGGCTCATTATTTCATTTAGGGTTTTTATTGTTTTTCGCATGCCATTAGTCAGTTTTGATTTGCTTTGACCGGGGCAATAAAAATAATAAAAACAACTGTCGCTCAACTTAATAAGAAACACAAGCGGAGAAAACAAAAAAAAAAAAAAGAAAAAAACAGCGAAAAAAAGGAGCAAGAAAAATACAAAGAAAATGAGGGAAAACATGGAAAATGGGAGAAATGGTGAAACGAAATTCAGGCAAATTGTTCATTTCATTTGACGTTCTTTGTGCGGCCAGGAGCGGGGTGGAATGGGGAATCAGGCCAGGAATCATTCAAAACTGACTGTAAAAACAATGAAATTAGGCCGAGAACCAAGGACTCCCCCGACTAGGACTGAGAAATCTAATTATTCATCCCCTTGTCTCGGAGCAGAAATTACTCTGCCAGTTGTTACGTTTTTGTTTACTTTTCGGTTTCGGCTTGGGTTTCGGTTTCGTTTCGTCATTTTCCTTGAATTAAATCAGAGCAGAAGCAAGACGTCCAGAAGGACAATCAGCCGCGGCTCCCAGACATCGGGCCAGCGCGTTCCGTCTGCCACTGAGTTGGTTTATCCGAAAGCCAGGCGTTTTAAGTAGAACAGTTGCTGGATATTCGGACTGCTACCCTTCGGCTGGCCTGGGAATGGGGGAACCTGCTGCCCCTGCCCCCCGCCAGAGTGGCGCTCGCCCTGCGCCTGCGCTGCATTTTCCCCGACAAGGACTCCAAGCCCATATTGGCGACGCCTCCTTTGGCGCTTTCGCCGCTTTTCCAGCTTTTCCATTGGGAGGCAGCCCCTTTATGCCGGCGCCGGGAGATCCAACGCTTGCGCCTATGAGGAGCGATTGCCACGCCTGCGATGGCACCACCCGGGGTTCACCCACCGTACATAAGGAGCTCTCTTTTTCTCGGCCTCCGTTTCAGTCTCTCGTTCATGGGTTACATAAAATACCTCCTTTTTATTTTTTGTTTTCTGCAATCCATCAAGCACACACACAAAATGCACTCAGGCCCTGAAAAAAATGTATAAAAAAGGAAAGCAAAGAATGAAATGCAGAAATAGTAGAAAAAAGCAGGAGCAAAAAAAGCACCTGCACCCGTCATCATTGATATTTGTTCCCTATTAATTAATAACCCCAAACCCAGCCGGGATAAGCCGCAGGACTCGCAGGAACACTCTTTAAGGCCGCTCTTTAGTCCCAGGTTCTTGCCCCTTTTCGCCAGTATTTAAAGTCGGAGCCAAGTTTTGGGCGCCAAATTTTCAATTATGGCCTCAAAAGTTGTGTGTTGGCCAAGGCGAAAGTTGGTTCGTTCTTCCCCGCCTCGTCTCGCAGCACATTTTTGGGTTTTCTGCTCAAACTTTTCGGCGAGAAGAGCTCGCTCGCGACTTTTCTTTAATTTCTCTTTTTCGCAGCCAAAGTCTGTGTCTGAATGTGTTTGGGTTCCTAAAACTTAAAGTTCTCCAAAGTGATTGCAGACTGGGGAGGCACTGCAGGTGCAATGGCCGACCGGCCGGCACTGCTCATAAATTCAATCTAATATCGGAATTAATCGATTATACTCGTATGTGTAGCCCTGTCGGCATTGCGTTTCCGTTTCCGCAACAGGAAGCCCCGGCACGCACGCCCCTAAAACTCGAAACAGTGCAGAAACTAAGGGAAAAGGGTTAAGGATTTATTAATAATCTGCCAGCGGGGGCGGAGGTGGTGGAGGAAGCGGGGTAAATAACTACCCAAGCCCTAGCCCAAGCTCAAGACACTTCTTTCTCAGGATCCGCGGCACACAGTGAGCAAAACTGAAGGCCAACAGGAGACATTAAAGGTGTCTGTGACTGGTTTTCTTCGGATTTGATCTTGAGGAAAATGTCGACATATCATGAAAGTAGTTATATATATATAGGACAAGGACATACATAACAAAGTATGTAAAATGTTCGATATTTTCTATATTATATTTCAGAATTCCTTTCAATAATCAAGGATACCTGAGTATAACTTTAGAAATCGCTATTAGAAAGTATAACTTAGTTTCTTTTTAAGACGCTTTCAGATCTGGGGCACCTTTAAGTATGTTTTCTCCGAATTATTTATCGATGCCCCAAGGAAATCTTGGCTTTAGTGACTTGTTCTTTATATTCTAAATGTGGTGATGCCTCTTTTTTTTGCTGTGGAAACCCGTTGACGTTATTGTCCTCACCCAGAACCCCGTTGAACCCTGGGGAGGACGGGAGTCGAGTCGTCGCAGTCATTTCGTGCTGAGTTGGCGCTTCTGGTAACGAGCGGAACCAACAAAACGGCTTGGAGACGGGGCCAGGGGATCGTTTTGGTTTTTATAACGTGACAACACGCAAGGCCAGGATATAGACAGGAGCGGGAGAACATGAACAGGACATGAACATGTCACCGAGCGTCGAGCGATTGCCGAAAAATGCCTTGATGGGGACACACACACAGGAGGTATGACTCCAAATTAAACCCTTTTCGCTCGTCTTGCCAGGGCATTATTATTATTATTTTAGTTTTTACGGGGCGACACAGAAATCAATGTATTTCATTAATGGCCCGAATGTGTGCCTGCTCTAATAGGCTTTATTGCCATTAGTCGTTATTAATATTGGCATGCAACAAGGTCGATCAGGACACGCCACATGGCGGCAGCAGGAGCAGCCGGAGGAGAAGGAGAATCTCCTAGATTGAGTCTCCCTGTGAAAATCCAATTCAATCGGACTAGCTGGAAATCCTAATGAAATAATTACTAATTGTAGAATGGTGATTTGAAAACAGATTTTTGCCAGCGATTTTCCGACTCAAATCTATAGCTCCTTTATGGCTAGTACAGCCATGTCCGGTCATGGGTTGCTGGTTCATTGGTTTCGAATAGGGTCAAGGGTTATCCAAGGGGATGTGAAGGGATGTGCGGGTGGTGGCGCACTTAACAAACTCGTAAATAACCGGGAACAATGCGAGTGGCAATCGAGTGACGAAGGCCTAGGCGGATGTTGCTGAAATTGAATAAAATGCAAATTTTATTTTTCATTTTTATTTTCATTTTTTGTCCATACATGATGTTTTTTTCGTTCGCAAACCAAACAAAATAATTCAATGCGTGACAATTTGCCAAATTTTGGTGTGTGTGTGTGTGTGGCCACTGAAAAAAAAGTCAAGGATGAATACTATGAACAAAACTAAGCTGAAAATCACAAATGAAATAAACAAATGAACAAATTAACCGCGGCCAAAAAAATCTTATTCAAAATTGGATTTACCTCTGAATAAGCACGAAAAGTATTCTGAATATTACAAATAGTTATAATAAAAATATTTCCTATTAGCATACAAATTTTCTACGACAGAAAAAATTAAATATTCGCGACGAAAGAGATAATAATTTTCCCCAGTGCCACTTTTTTCTGTCCTTATATTACTTGGAATCCGCTTTTTCGTTTTTTATGGCCGGCCGACATTACGCCCGGAAATATTAACGCATGTGCGATGTCGGCGACGGAGCATTGCCAACATCTGAACATTTGAACATTTGAATGTTTGAATACAAATTCAGTTTGCAATTTTGACACACATGAATGACCAGCCAGTGGACGGAGGCGACTGACGAGGGCCTTCCTGCTCTGGCCGGGGCAAGATATACATATGTATATATACTATATATATATTCAATTTCCAGTGTCCTCTCATATTTTTTTATATTATTGCGTATAAATAAGAAAAACCTCGCTTGGCAACTACAGCGAAAGGTCCTTGCTAGACAAAAGATTCATATAAATTGAAAAGTTGAGATATTGAGTCGACCAGGGAATACCCGGGCTTACAGGCCTTCTTATTGAAATAAATTAAGGAATGCTAGTAAGACTTTAGAATGCCAGATAACAGTGGAATATTTACATTAAAAATTATAATGATTTTAACTTCGAATCGGAATATATACGGAATTTTGCTTAACATTTATTATATAAACGGCGATGTTTACCGTGCAAAAATTATCTGTTTTGATTTTTAAAACGAGTGATATTAATATTAATATTACTTCTAATTTATTGTATATATATAATTTACGCATAAGCAAGCCCCTTACGGGGGAGTAAACCCCGCAGGGTATAAAAGCCTCCGCCACAAAGGTTAAAATCAATCGGTTCGCTTTAGCGAACGCATTTATTTTCATTTCACCGAGATTTGGACCAAAGGGTCGCCCCTTTCTTCTGCCACTTGATTCGGGCTACAACCACGGACTCAGATTCAGATTCAGATCCAGATTCGTATTCCGTTTCTATATTCAGATTGTCCGAGGAGGAAACCCAGACCGAACGAACCCTTGGCCTGCGGGCAGGCCCGTCCCCCTGCCGATACCTTTTCATATTTGGCAAATTTGAGCATATTTTATCACCATTACCGAATGCCGTGACCCGCAGGCGGAGACCACATCCCCAGCCACACACAGCCACATCGAAGCCACCCACATGGAGTCCCAATATTGGCACCCGCATGTGAGGCATTGTTTGGCAACCCTTTTGCCAGCCTCTCGATCCCAGAACCCGAACTCCACCCAACCCAGCCCACTCCCCGTCCAATCAAGCGACTCCCGGTATCCTTGCCTGCCTGCCACTTAGGCAAATAAATAATATCGGACAGCCAGCGAAATTTGTTTAAACAAACTGTGAAATTTATGAATATGTTTCAGGTTTCTTGGGACTGTTCGCTACACGTAGCTGGCAGTTGGGATACCCTAAATATATGGGTGAATTTCCCACTCCAGACTTCTCTCAGGTCCTGTCAGGGTTCTTATGGATATTTATGGTGGAGTTTGGAGGAGGTTTTCTTGCTGAAAGCATCGGAATCCACAGAAACTGCCTGGGAAATTAGCAACTCCTAATAACTAATAACAAAGACTTTGCTTAAACTAAAGTTGTTGTTTGGGGTTGTTCTTATTTATTTAAGCTAAATAAAAGGGAAAAGTATCTCCCGATGTGAAAAACACCTTCAGAAATATATATGCAACCACCTCTAAGGGTCGCTGATTGAATTTTGACCCCTTCCCGTGCATGTGCAGCGACCTTTGATTGATTGCTGCCTCGCCAGGGATACCTTTATATATATTATATTTTTTATGTTATTTTGTCCATCGTCCCAAACAGAAAAAAGCTAAACCAAAGAGAGAAACATAAAGTAATAAACACAGATTGGCTCTGGAGCAGCTGCTTTTGGGGCCCAATCTAAGGAGTGCTTTGGGTCCTGGCAATGAAGGAAAAGAAATGTTATTTCATAATGCAAATTGTGTCTGCTCCTCCTTTGACTGTCTTGGTTTTTTTTATATTTTTTGGTGGGGCAGGGTATTAATGTCGAATGTCAAGCGAATGAAGTGACGGCGCAGCCGAAGGATATGGAAATGGGGCAGAAATAAGAAAAATGCGGTATTTAATGTGAATTACACCACTGTGACCACAAGGCGATTGCAGTGCAGAACCAGGACGGAACCAAGGACCCGGAGCCCGGGACTCTGGACCCTGGACCCTCGATCATCGTCATCGTTGGCACAAATGTAAATTTTCAATTTAAATGCAAATATCAATTTGTCAATGCGAGGCTGCGGCGCTGCGGGGTTTGTCCTGACAGAAAAAAACAGAAAAGGAAAGTCCTGGGGTTGCTGGCAAAAGGCAAAGCCAAAGCCGAGCCAAAGCAAGGCAAAGAAATCCTTGCATTTTAACTAGTCAGGCGTGGTCCGAGTTGCCAGTCCAGGAGCTGGATTCTGAAGCGTTTGCTCAATTCCCACGTGGCCGTGACAGTCAGTCCTGGCATTTGGCCATCATCATAACGCCAGCTTCAAGGACCAGGGACCAAGGGCCAGGGACCCAGGACTGGCTGGGGAACAAACGACGCTGATTTCCTTGTGGGTCCACGCTGCTGTTTTGTGCCTAATTAGAAATTCACATCATTTTTTATTTGGGTTAAAATTATTCAAAAGTGGCAAAGACCCGGAGAGCGCGCGTCTTCTTCGAGGCGGCTTTTATGGCCAGCAGCGGCGGCAGGAGCTAAATCCCAACGAACCACCATCCATTCCTTCCCTCCTCGGTGGCTGTGGTCCCGGCGCCCCTGGCCTTCGAAAAGGATCCTCCACGAAATGAACTGGACTCTGGACGCTTGAAAAAAAATGGGGAAAAACTGCACTCCTGATCGACTGCATAAATATCCATTTACAGCTTAAATATAAACGAGTATTAATGAATATATAATGCAATATATAAATAGCCGATGGTATATAGTAGGTATACTGATGAGGAAGGATTGCCTTACAGAGATCCCTTTAACAAGTACCAAAATTATCCTTCCTATTTTAAGGAACTCGCCCTTTAACATTTCTTGAAAAAAATATATTTTTTAAGGCGATTCATCTATTTAAGGATATCTTTTAATTATTTATGAAAGATCATCAAAAATAAATCATTTAAAATATTTAGGGGAATTCCCCTACATATTTAAAGGGAATTCTTTTCAAATATTCCTGTTTTGGGGAAATAGCTCTATTTTGAGGCTTTTACACTATAAAGAATTTTTGTGATTGTCTATGAAAGATCTTCTAAAGATATTCCCTATTTCAGAGGAATCTTCCTTTCCATTTCCCTATTATAAGGCTACTCTACCATTTATACCATTTATATTTCTTTATAAGATATTCGGAAAGTATTTATCTATTTACCTGTAGATATAGCCCAGCATAGCCGTTGCTATCCCTTATCACAATACTCTTTCCGCTTGCTGATGGCCTGATAAGAATAGGTGGAAAATTAAACATATTAAAAGTTTTTACACCTTTGATGATGAATTTTTGCCGCTGCCACTGAAACTGCAACCCTTTCGAGTTGTTTTTCTCCCTTATTTTAACACTTTTCACTCCCTTTCCTACGTCCTTTCCCCCGTTTCCACTTAACAAACTGTCGCGGTCGCGGTCTCGGTCTCAACTTGAGATGAGATGAGTTACTCGGAAGCCGAGATGGAAGTTGGCAAGCTCTGGGCCGGGGCCAAGTAATAAAAATGCAATTACACAGCCCAGTTAGGGTCTTAGCCCCCGGTTGCCCCCGTTCAATTTGATTCACTTCATCAGCAAGTAAACCGACGCATTAAAAAATATATATANTACTCCAGCTGCATGCAAAATGAGCACTAATAAAAACCGAAATAGCCCCAAACTGGGCGAAAAAAATGCCCGAAAAGGTTAAGGGTTGTGGCCAGCACAGCTGTCGGAGAAGCGTTAATGAAATGCGCGCTGAAAGGGTTAAGCTCGAGCTGCAGGGCGACCTCTGACCGCCCCTTGGCCAGCCTGGACATGTGACACGCTCGCTTGGCCCGGTCCAAGCGAGCTGTCAACAGGTTGAAGCGAGGACTCCATCTGGGAGACGAGGGAGCACTGGCCAGTCCGGCTCCCCATCGCCGTCATTAACATTTCAAACGACGAGTCACGCAAACAGTATAGAAATAAAAATAAAATACAAAAACCAAAAAGCAAAAAAAAAAAAACGAAACGAAATCGGGGCGGCTTAAACGGCAAGGACCGTCGTATCGCGTGTCAATTGTGTTGCCGAAAAGCAAAAGTCGTCAAACAAAATGAAAACGAAACGAAAAAAAGAGGGCCTTGCCAAAAGCCGAATAAATTGAACTCTTTAAAAAGGTTAAATAATTTTTGTAGGCCAGAAAATATTATATTTATGGGTCACAGAAATCGCAGTGATTGATTTGAAATCTGTTGAAAAGACAGAGTGTGAAACAAATACGTAGTAAAAGTTTGAAGGAAGATATTTTATTCTTAAGCTATATCAATCTAAAATCCATTGATATATATTTGAAATAATATATATTATCTTATATATATTATATTTTTATTTTAGATTCCTAATTCTATAGAAATGTCTATAAGTACATTGTGTCACAGGGAAGCTTTAATTTCAACATACATTTATTTTACGTTCCATTTTCACAAAAAATATAATATTTTATGTATATAAAGTTTATTAAATCTGGATTCGAAATCCCTTTTGATATGAGACCTCTTAAAGAAGTAATCAAAAGTATAGCCTATTTTAGCCTGCTGTTGAAGGCACTTTCAAGCGATTTCGAAAACTAAGCTTAAGTTCCTTTGCCCTGGCCATATACCCCAGTTCGAGAGGAGCAGCATATTAACAATGGAGAAATAAAAATAATTACTTGAATGTTATGCTACAGCTTTCACTTTTCACAGTTCACAATTTCCACAATTTTCATGCATTGCGTGGGCGTGTTTAAGGGGGACGGGTGGTGTGCTCTGCAATGGACAGGTTGAGTTTGTTTCGTTTCTCATTTTCTTATTTTTTTCTCCCATTTTTTTTTGTATTTTTGTAATCGCTGAACTTTTTTTGACTTCCGCTTGACATTGTTTGATTGTCGTTTAATTGAATTTAATTAGCGTGAGGCGCAGCAAGGACTTTCTCTCTCTCCCTCTGACTCTGTCCCTGTCCCTGTATCTGTCCTGTCCTACTCATGCTCCCAGTTCCCTCGTCCCTTCCCCTCGCCCACTTATTAATGGCAGTTTAACTTTTATGAGTGTGTTGTGGCTGGCAACCGCGATCCCTTCTTCTTATTTTCCGTTGTGGAGTCGAAAATGTCCTGTGATATTTTGGTGGGAACTGTGTGCGGTTGTCCGAGCCCTTAAAGTGCAGCTTATCGCTTTTCAATCACCCCGACGAAATCGCTTAAGTGCGTATTGTGTATTGTATTTGCTCTTGCCACGCAATTTTCTTGTTATTCGGGACTCCTACAGCCGCGTATCCTGGCAAGCACTTAGCACCTTGGTGACTTAACCGCACTAAATGTGGCTACGACACGCACCAGGAGCACCGAAAACAACCGGGGGTGGCTCTGTCTTCACTTCATTACCCCCTTTCGCCCTCGAGTCGACTCGAGGTGTATTTAAGTTTTAATTGCCGGCAATTAAAAGTACATAGATACAAGCTCGCATGATGTGTGTTATATGCAGATATGAATACGCAATGTACTCGCAGAAAAAAATTATAAAGAACCATTACCTAAAATAGAAAATATTTTGGGCAAATTATTTTTCCATCCAAAATCAGGTTTTTGTATTTTTCTTAATTAGCAGTAAAACGAAGAAACTATTGAAATATGTATTTCTTCTTGCCTGCAATGAATAAGCAGAAGCGAACGAGAGAGTGCTCTCCGAACGAGAATTAACTAGAGGGACTCAGAACTGTGCTTTAGAGGACTGCCCCTGATTAGACGCCTTGTGCCCTATTTCTTCCAATATTATTATTTATAATGAAGCTATAAGTACCTTGATAAATAAACCAATTTACCTCACATTTACTCAGCAACCACTGGGATTTTCGCCAAGTGCCGCCACAGACACTCCTGGCGCAGCTCTTTTGTATTGCATTGAAAAGCCATTGAGGAGTTCCTGGCAAATGGAAGGACGACGACTCCGCCATAGTTGCGTGGCAATTAACGCCAGCGATTATGACGCGGACGGGGGCAAGGGGCTGAAACTGGTGGCTCCACCCCTTTCCACCCAAGTACTTTCTAATCGCGTAGGTGTTGCCAGCAGCTTGTAAATTTGCAATTAACCCCAGTTCGGAGGGAAGCTTTAAGCGGTCCCGCATCGCATCCAGGACTAATTAAAGAGGAACGAAAAAACGAACGGGACTGGGGAACCTTGAATCGAAGCAGGACCAAAAAGTTGCGACGACTTCCCAGACACAGATGCAGACACAATTCCAAAACTCAACTCAAGTCCCGGCGCTCCTCCTGGTTCGCATATTAAAAATATGTATAAAGCACAAAACTTTTGGCCGCCGCCCCCTCCCTCTCTCTGGGCTCTGTCGTACTTTCACACTTTGCCTGATTAAAACGCCGCCAAGGAAGAAAAGTCGAGCTGAGACGCGTCGAGGAAAAGCCAGCGGAAAAGCGGCCCAAGGAAATGAAAGCGAGTGGGGGTGTGTTTTCTACCAAAGTTTTTCGGCAGTGGCAGTGGCAGTGGCAGCGGCAAAGGCTTTAACTACATTGCAAATGCCAAACAGACGGTGTCCTTGAAAAAGTCTCGCAGGACTCACTCGCCTCTACTCGCAGGACGACTATGGCTATGGCTATGGCCTATGGAATCTCAGTGTTTATGTACCGACAACTTTCCGCTTTCATTTCCATAAAAATGCGTTTGCTAATTTCATAACTCAGTCAGATTCTGGTGGCTACACTGTGGGAAAAACTATAGCAATTAATAGCATAGTATGTTTTTGAAGATTTATTTTTGCCAAGACTGACAGGTATAGTTTTCCCAATAGAAAAAAGGAGGTGGGGAAGCCTTCTGTAGGCAATCCCAAATGGGATTTGAGAACCTGCAAGAAGTGCTCTAAAAAATGCCAATTTTTCTCTTCGTGTGCATCTCTGGCGGCAAGGAAAAACTAATTGCTAAGAAAATACACAAAAATCCTTTGGTAGCGGACTCGGACTCGGATGCGGATGCGGATTCACATGCAGAGAGAGACTCATTAGCTTTGCTTCAGTTAATGCAAAATCAAGTCGCTTTGCTCGGAGCCCCCATTATCCTGCCGCCTGCTGTCTGCTGCGTGAGCGTTAATCATCATCCTATACGCGTAATTACAGAGTCAGCGAGAACCAGGGAAAAGTCGAGGGAAATCCAGGGCCACCACGGCAGCAGCGTCAACGGAATATTAAAAAGACTCCAGACCCCAGACTCTCCCGCAAGGAGTTGAAGGGCGGCTTCAGGGCTGTGACGCGGAGGAAGTATGAGTAGGTCCTTTTCTTTACATTTTGCCGAAAGCCAAAACCACTGCGGTTGCAATGGCAATGGCAGTGGCCACAAGCCGCAAATATTATTAACCACGAATCAGGCGGCTTATTCAGGAATCCCCATCCCTGGCACCTTTCCTTGCCATGTCCACAGTCAGCGACTTCATTAAGTTGAAAAATTCAATTCAAATCCGATTTTTGTGCAAGGGAAAATACATATATTTCAATTTAATGCTAATAACCAAGTAGTTGTTGAAACGCCATACTCTGATGCCTGTTTATTAATATAATATTTATAATATTTAAGAATATAAAATAGATAGATACATAGAAATAAATAAAATAAGAGATGAAGGAGACTTAAAACTAAGGGTCTTAACGTTTAAACTAAAGCTAGTAAATAGGAAAAAGGAAACCAATCAATTATTTCTACAAAAACACCTGACCTTAGCCATAGGGTTTCCTTTCTGATTAGTACGTTAAAATGACAATGTACCCGATACCTTGTAGTTTTTTCCGCGATTACCCAACCCTTTTCGCCGACCGAAATAACCTCTGCAAGTACTCAGGATTTATATCTTGTGGATCCCTAAGCGAGGAGGAAGCAGGAACTGGAACAGGAATACCCCGACTAGAAAGGAATGTCAACGCAGAGTGTTGAGTGTCAAAGACGGATGCCAAGGCGCATCGCTGGCAATCAAAATCCGTGCTCGGCAAGGGGGTGAAAACAGAGAAAGCACTTAACTCTTAAAGGCGAAATGCTTGTAAAATTTAAGCCCTACTTAATTTGCGATATACTCGCAAACAATTGCCCGCGGCATCAGCTTCCCTTGGCTCCCATTGTGACACTTGTCACTGGCCGCGGTGGCGGAGGCTGTGGCAGCTCCTCCTTCCCCTTCCTGCCTTCGAATTTTTTACTAATTTTAATAAAGCTAGACAAAGGAGAGACCAAGACGCGCACAGCTGCCTCCAGAGACTTTTTCGGAGGACTCCTGGTTAACTGGATAACGCGGCAAGACAAAGGAAACCACAAGCCCTGGCTACACACGCCTTAACCCCCAGCAGGAACAGCAGCAGCAGCAGAGTGTGTGACAGGCAGAAGGGGTTAAGCTTGAGGCCCTGCCACATAGCATTCCGGCTTATTTCTTTCAATTTCGGTTTTTACTCATTACACGACGCAGTTTCTCATTATGCAGGAGCTCTGGGGAAACTGTCGCCATTAGAGGTGAGAGAAAGCCAGGGGGAAACTCACAAACTCTCGCTCTAAAAATTAAACTGAAAAGAAAATTACATAATTATTAGCCATATAAAAACTAACTCAGAACAGTTTCCCGAATTCAAATTAATGTATTTTTAGCTTAGTTATTACATTTTTAAGCTTTAATTTTCCAAAAAAAAATGTCTTTTAAAATGATGGATAAATATTTAAGTTTTAGTACTCCTTTCGGGGTATTAAAATAACAGTGAGAAGCACAGAACAGAGAGAATGAGTCATTTCCGAGCCTATAAATCATATATTTTATTGATCGGCATTAACAGCCGAGTCGATCTATCCATATATGGTAGAAAAAAAGATTAAAAAATGTTTTCTAATTTTTTTACCTAAATTGTCAAAAATTGGGAAGTAAAATTAAATAGAGTATGCACACTTAGTAGGCTTGTAAAAACTAGCTCAGGACAGTTTTCCGAATTTAAATGAATGTATTTTTAGCATAGTTATTACATAATTAAGCTTTAATTTTCAAAAACAAACTACTACATAGTATGCTCTAAAAAATAAGCCAAACTTACTGGCTGTCCAAAGGACTCGGTGCCTTCAATTCAATTAAATTATTTTTCCAGCTGAAAAAGAGGGAGGACAAGGAGTGAAGAGCTACTTTGACATAAAGCCAGGCAAAGGGAAATATATTTTATAATAGACAAAGCTTACAATATGAAGACAATATTTGCGAAAGAACAAACCCTTAAAGAGTTTAATAATATATTTTTCCCAAATATTCCATTCAATTTAAGGATTTGTGCTTAAAAATAAGTACGACCACGATTTACGGACACGATTTTCCCATCAGGATCTTTTGCTTGGGCCAAGGCCACCACTAGGACGAAATGAATTTTTCGTGTTCGTTGGCTGAAGAAAGCTGGGAAATTCGCTGGCAAAGCCGGGGAGGAAGGGGCCTTTCTTTCGTTCTTTCGGCTAAAACCGCATCGGCGGCACATTTGTGTGCAGTGGGAATTTAACCCTTTGCCGCCACCCAGCCAGTGGATTACTCAATTAATTTAATTATGCGCTGTCAATCATTTCGTTGCTTCGGCCCAGGGACCCCGACCACGGACGCGACCACGCCCACTCGCCAGTCCGTGTCTAGGCCAGGCTGAAAGAGTGACTTATTTTCTTGTTGCCACTTAATTTTTGTTGTCCTTAGATTTGCGCCAACGTCTGTGGCCGCTGAGCCGCGGCCTTCCGCCTGCCCTCTCCCCCTAAAGTGTACTTATTTTTCTTACCCCTTTGGCACAACCCGGGAACTTGGATGGTTTAAAGGAAACTACAGGGAGAAAAACTGAAACTGATGCGACAAAGTCTCTCAGCTTCAGTTCTTAAGAATTAAAAATCTTAAGCATAGCAAAAGGAATGAATAAACAATGTAAATTCGAATGCAACCTTTCAACTCTTTTTTAAGCTTGAAAATTCTAAATTTCAGTTAAACGTTATTTTTGTATATTATTATTGTTACTGGAGTAGGAATGCAAACAAAAATTCATTTAAATTATTTTTTCTTAAAAAAAATAACATTAAAAGCTTGCAAATACTTTTGAGGGCAACTCATAAATTTAAACTTTATTGTAAAAATACGAAACAATCGAAAGTTAAAATTTTTACGAAAGCCCAAGAGGAAATGCTAAAACAAAACGTATAATGGTGAAGATATTTTCAGATTCTTAAACAACAAATTAAATTTAAACTTTGTAGTCCTTTTTGAGTGTACGAGGACGAGGAGCAATTTTTGACTGATGCCCAGGGGGGGACCTAGTAGAGCCCTCTCTCCCCCTCACCGGTCGCAGCTCAATCCTGGCGAGGAACAACCCCACACCGTGGGGCAAACCGCGACCGCTTGGAAATAAGAGAAATCATTTGCGTTCTGTGGGTAGCTGATGCTAATCCCCCGCACTTAACCCCTTCTTTTCGTCTGATCCTGGCTGCTGGCTGCTCATCCCTGTCCTCGTCCTAGTCCTCGTCCTCGTGCTCGTCATGTTGACTTTACCGTTTGCCTTGGCAATTTCTGGCGTGTGTTTCCTTCGCTTCTTCCTACTTTTCCGCATCTTCAGCTGGTTTTCTTTTTCCCGGTTGCCGGTTCTTTTTCTTGGTAGCTTTCTTTTGAGTCCGTCTTCGGGCTGGGATATATATCTCTCTCTCTCTGTTGGTACATCCTGCATATCCTGCGGGCCTTGTTTGTGTGCACGCGTATTTGTTTAAGCTGTGTGCGTGGTGTTTGCTTACATGTGTAAATTACTTTTCAATCTTGTGATTACTTTTTTCCACATTTAATTATTTTAATTACGGCCCAGTGCACACAAGGAGCAGCGCAGCCCAGCCCTTTCCCTGGGAACGCTAGTTCAAAGGACCCGAGTGTGCATAGGGGTGTACTTATCCGTTTCTTGAGTTTCCTTCCTTTTTTGGTAACTCATCAATCTTGGAATCTCGCGAGCTGCAGGAAATTAATATAATACGGAATAAAATTACCTTTTTAATATTTTTTCATTGATTTTATCCTTGCTTTACGTTTGTATTCATTTTGTAGCTACATAACTTTAATATATGTTAATGGAAATTGACAGTTGATAGTTGATCTAATAAATTCGTATCCTGTATTAGAAAGTAACTTTTTCTCAGAAGCTGAAACCTTTTCTTGTCGCCTATTTGTTATTATAAAAATGTTAATGTTAAATTGTTAAAGAAATGCATGTAATATGCAAATATAGAATTCTATTTAACCTGGAAAGAACAAAGGTTACAACGCAAACAATTTATTTAAATGTATTTAAGCTAGACACCTTTACCAGCTAATTTCTACAGAATTTGCAATTTGAAAATAACATAACAATGAACAAAGAAAGCGTAAAATAAAATATCTATCTTAATCTGTAAACCTTTTTATTCGCGCTAGTTGTTGATTAATTGGCGCTTCAATAAATAGAGCATCTTAATCACTGAACTGCGAAAAAAAGCGAAAAGCATTAGGCAACACACAGCTGTGAGACTGTGGGAATGCCGCTTTCCAGATGTGCTTGCCAGGTGATCCAGGTGAACCTGTGATTGGTTCGGGAATCTGGAAATCTTCGACAGCTGGATGCACTTTGAATCAGAGACTTTAATGCGTCCAATGGTTTTTTTTATCTCTTCTTTTCCATTTTCCATTTTTGTTTTATTTTGCGTTTGTTTTTTCAATTTCTTTAATTTATCAATTATTCAATCTTATTTTAATCTTTATGCGATGTTTTAGCCTTTTTTTATTCATTTTGTATAAAACGCATTTTTACTTAAATTTTCTTCTTTTAAGCTTTCTTCTCTTCTATTTTCTCTCTTACTTCTCATTGTATCTTCTTCTTTTCGTTTTTTTTTCAGTCATTAGGAAGTTGTTTTCTACGCCAGATGGTTAAGGTGTTCATATTTTCTGGTTATCCTAGTTATCCTAGACTTTCAACTGGTTTTCCTTGAGTTTTCCTGGGCTAAATTTTGGATCTTTGGCATTTTTGCGATCTTCGCCGGACGCTGGACGTTTGAGGACGACGGACTGCGTAAGGAAAATCACGAAAATCGCTAGAATCATGTGCTGCCGACGCCGCCGCTGCTGCCTCTGTCGACGTCGGCCAGAAATTCCTGTGAATCTCCGAAAGCGGCAGCATAAAACGAAGGAATGTCGCCCTTTGTTGTCCTCCTGCTCCTTTTCCGTACCGTCCTTTTCGGACTAACTGCTGACCTCGGGGGCGGCGAGGACGATGTGACCTTCAGTGCGCCGAATCGCCGAGCATAACTGTAATACTGTCCTACAGCCGGGTACGAGTGCGAAAGAGCGAGACCTGAATACACGAGGGCGCAGGAGCGAGCGAGCGAGCAATGACTCCGAAAAATGGGCAGCAACGGCAGCGACGTCGCCGTCGGCATCAGCGTCGCTGTCGACGTCGTCAATTTTTTCGGGTGCATTCGAAAGTTCGACAGCACACACAACTTTGGAAAACTGTCAGTTGGCAGCGAACTTAGAACAGGTAGAGACACGCACGTTCCGCCTGGAAAGCAGGAAAGTTGTCGGAAAAAAGCGTAGCTGGAAAAAACAACAACAAAACCAAAAGAAAAAGAAACCATCGAAGATCCAGGTGGAACAGATTGGAAAGGAACAGAAAACCCCGCCGTCACCCGCTGCCTAACCGAACTGAAACGAGCGGAACGCGAAGCGAAACAGAAACGAATCGAAACGAAACAGAAACGAAGCTTAAGCTTAGCTCGCTTCTTGAAGCTCGGCTCTAGTGGGCCGAACGGCGGAACTCCGAAGGACGCTCGGCATTTACCGTTGTCTGCGTCGCATGGGCAGCGACGTCGGCCGCGCCGTCAGCAGCAGCAGCGACGATGTAAAATTTTATTACCCCAAACGCATCGAACAGTCGGGTTTTGGACGTCCGGACTTTACCGCCGCCTCGCTCTGCGACGCCACTCACTGAGAGATCCCACACACACAGAGCCAGAGTGCCCAGAGTACCCAGTGCCCAGGAACCAGTGCCAGTGCCAGTGTCCGTGTCCGTGCCAGGAACAGAAAACCGAAACCAAAAACAGAAGCAGAAAACTTACGAAAAACTTGGCAAACTTTTTGAGAGGAGATGGAGACACCGCGTCGCGGCTAAACCAAAAGTAAACCCATAAAATAAGAAATAAAAAACAAAAACCCATAAGAGTGCAAAAACCAAACAAAGGTCACACTAAGAATTCCCTTTGAAAAGTGCCAAGTGCGCCGCGACTTCATAACAAGTATACGACCCGTTATCAACCTCAAGAAACGACCGAAAAGAAAACCCAAAGACTTTCGTCGCGAAAAGCAAAGTGAGTTTGGTTTTTTTTGTGTGTTTTTTCCTTGCCTTTTGTTTATGTTGAATTTTTTGGTTGGTGATCGTTGGTGATTTAAGTAATAACATTGAAATTGATTAACAACAAGCAGGAGCCACCAGCAGCCATTAATGCCATTAACGAAAATCCCTAGAAATACCAAGTGATACAAAAAGTGATCAAAAGTGAGCAAAAAAACCTGAGAGAGAGCCAAACAAAATCGAAATCGAAACCGAAACCGAAACCGAAACTCGAAACTGAAAAAGATATTCCACCAAATAGGTAAAGTTCACATCTAAGTATTTGACTCTTGTATTTAGTAATATCTCTCGAAAGCATACATCTTGTGTATATACTATATACTCCTCACCCAGACCCCCCCGCCCCCACGTCCCCTCCAAAGAGCAAGGCAAAAATTAAACCGAACCTCTCTCTAAGCAACAAGAGCTAAAAAATAACAAACAAAAGGGGAAAAGAACCGGAGGAATAAAGCGAAAACAATCAACAACCAAAGAAACCCAAAACCAAAGCAAAAGTATATAGTATACAAAAGCTAAAAAAATTCAATGCAACAAGAATAATCCCATTGAAAATTTGCAGAGGGTCCAAGAAGAGCTGGCCAGGTAATTGTGCCTGAAATTGGTTCCCGTATAGCCCAACTAGACTTCGATATCTATATCTTCAAAATAATATAGTAGTAGAAAATATCAGGCAGTGTTGGTGACCTTGTCTCTCTTTTTTTACGTTCTGCAGCTCCAGTTTAAGTTATAGAATTGAATGATTATTATTTATCGTGTGTGAACTTTGTCAGTTTTTTCAGTGTTTTACATACTAATTTTTATGGTTTATGTTAGTGTGTCAAAACACAAACACAAAAAAAAGACATAAAAAAGTTATTTCCCCCCAAGAAATCAAGAATTTTTATGACAACAACAAACCGTTAACCAAAACTTTTTTTAGATAAAGAGGAACGGAATTTCTAAATGTTTATATATTTATATTTGATAAATATGTGTTAGTAAATAGTATATTTAAACAAAAATATATTTTCAATTAGATGTGCATTAACAAATGTAAGTGAACTCTAAAACTACATAAAGGTGTGATTGCCTTAATTCCTAAACCGAAAAGAAGTGAGTTTAATTGATATTTTAAAATTATATTCTGATCTTAATACATCTTTTCTTTGTGCTCAGGCTTTCCTGGGAAATTGTTGTATATGTAGTATATGAAGTTCCTATCTAAATAAAAACGAAAGATATAAACAATTCCCAGATATCAACATCATTTAAAGATGTTAAACTAAGCTTCAAAGTTCAAAGTGATGCTTACTTTCAGTAATACTTTCAAGCCATACGTGTATTGTTGTATGCATTATTACAGACCAAAAACAGAGCTAAAAAAACTCCTTAATTACATAAAATTACAAATAAAATAACACAATTTCCGGTAAAGCTAGAATTTGACACACAAATATTAGAATAAAATATGAGAACTACTTGCCGTGAGGTCAGGCTTTTGCGAGGGCTCTATCCCTGAAGTTGGTTTCGATCTTGTTTAGGTTTCGACTTTAGGTTTGGACTTTGGATATGCTACTTTATATTTATGTCGATTTATAAATCCTTGGTGATGCTCGTGGCTCGTGTTGTTTTTTTTTTTGTGTCCCGAAAGTATATTTGCCTTTCGATCCTGCAGCGAACTGGCTTAGACCGGAATTAGCCCCCCCAAAATGGCGCTCTCCAAGCGGCCCCTCGCCAAGGACACGCCCCTCGCCGAGAGCAACAGCAACGGCAACGGCAATGCCGCCGCCGCCGACCATGAGACGGCGGTCAAGAGGCGCAAGCGATGCAGTCGCGACGACGACACCACCAACGCCGCCGCTCTCAGCAACAATAACAATAATAATAACAGTACCAACAACAATAACAACAATTTGCCGCAAAAGAAGCGCAAACAAGGACACATTGCTGACAGTCCAGAGAGTCCCACTCCGGGACAAGGACAGGGTCAGGGGCAGGGGCAGATACCCAATCCCACTCCGATGATAGGCAAGGCCGCAAGCAATGCTGCGGAAACCGATCAGGACGACGAGACCCTCATCCGTGAGACACAGGCGGCGTTGAAGAGCCTCTCCGGCAGCTGGCCCGATGCCCGCGGCAATCTCTATCGGCTCCAGGAGCAGGACGAAAACCCGCCGCCGTTCCAGAACCTCTTTGAGGAGAAGCAAAAGTATGAGGAGCACCAAGACCAAGCCCTTGATCCTGGCAGTCTCAGTTCACAGCTCTTCTCACGTTTCCACAGACAGAAGGAGAACGACCAGGCGCGCCTCAATGCCAATGCTCAGCTGGAGCGCAGCAAGAAGTCGTCGGGAGCAGGAGCAGGAGCCGGAGCCGGAGCAGGATCAGGAGCTGATGACCTGGAACTGGAGGAGGCCAATGGTGTGTACGCTCAGGCGGCGTCCGCCTTCAAGCCGCCGATCGACATCATCAAGCGGAACTACGCGGCCGCCGCCCATGCTCACGCCCATGCCCAGGCCCAGGCTCACGCCCATTACACCAGCGGCGGCTACAATCCCGCCGAGTCGGCAGCCGGATTGGCCTACTATGGCTATGCCGCCGCCGCTGCCGCCTCCGCTAGCCAACAGCAGCAACTCGGATTGGAGGTCACGTCGCGCTCCGCCTCCGCCTTCGACATAGCCAGCCAGCTGGGCGAGAAGCAGTCGCAGCAGCACCCACAACAGCCCATGGGCAGCTTGGGCATGGGCCTGGGTCGGCCCAAGGACGGATCCCTGGCACCCGATGGCAAGCAGTATACGATCCTGCAGCCAGCGGGCGTCGGCAGCCGGGCGGCATCCGTAATGCAGGACATTGCCCGCGAGGGCGTTGTCGGTGTGCCACTGGTGGCCACGCCACCGACCACGACAGCAGCCGCCAGCAGTCCGCAGTCCGCAGCGACGACAACGACGCCGACAGCTCCTCCGGCTCCAAGCTACTCGCCGAGCAGCCAGAATCGCGGTAAGTGCTCCCATAGTAAGCCATAGAACAGAAAGAGAGAGTGTTGTTGTTTCCCAGTTGACTCTGTGTGGTGTGTGACGACTCGCTGTGCTCCGATCGGTGGTGATCTGTGACCCGAAACTGTGATCGATCTGGTGTAAACATTGCTGGAGTTCGTGGCTCTCTCTCGGAACTCCCGCGCGGCGCGATCAGTGTGGTAAACACGCCTGCGATTCACTGTAATGGAAGCTGGCAACACTGCAACTTACAAGCACTATCAAACCACGAACATTCGCGTGACCTCTTACCTGTAAGCGGTAGTGTTGTAAATATTACAGTAGGCGCAGTGTGGGAGCAACAGAAAGAGAGCAGCCAGTGTTGTGCAAGAAGGATCGCCGCGGAGCAGTTACTAAAGCAACAGTAATGCAAACACCAGGTCGGGATATGTACAACCACAGAGCTCACAGTACACCATCATCGTCAGTGTGGTACAGTGCGGAACATAACAGAAAATGGCGTTCGCTGGTNCTTCGACTGATCCATGATCGGCTGATGTGCGAGACTTCTTGTTGCATTGAGTTTAACCACTTCAATTGGCAAAATCAGAACAGAGAACAAAGTCCCTGGTCCCTGGTCCCAGTCCCGGTCCCCCAGTCCCGGTCCCCCAGTCCCTTAGATCCCTAAACCCTTCAGCCTTTACCACCTTTATGTAAAAAAAAACAAGACTGAGGCAGCAATTGTGTGTGTTTTTTGTGTGTGCGTGTGAAGAGAGAGAGAGAGAGTGAGAGAGACTAACTACTCTCAATTTGCCTGCGTAATAAGCAACATTATTACGATTATTATTTGCACAAACCCGAACACCCCCGAACACCACCAAATACCCCTACAAACACTCTTGACAAACTCTCGAGTATCTCTAAAAATAAAACCCTTTTTGCAGCTCATTCAGCATGCAGGCAAAAAGACATTAAGCGATTTTGTCGTTACCGGGCTAGAGCATCGGTGGGGGGCTCCAACAGTGCAGGGGCAACAACTAATGGCTTGTAAACCCTTTACCCCCCACACACATAGCCCACACACCCCACACCCCGTGCCATACGTCCTCGTCTTGGACGGACAGACATCTTTCGGTTGAGTGCCTGAGCCTTGAGCTTTGCCATCTACTAATTTCGCTGTACAATTTCTACACACTGACTGGGCGGGGCGTGGGGCCTGATTAGATATAAAGCATTATGAGCACGTTTTCCTTCACGAAAACCACTTTCGCATATTTATTTTGTCATTATGTTTTGACATTAATATGCCGCCGAGCATACAGTCGCTGTGTGTGTGGCTTTTGGTATTCAAATAATTTGAATGACTTTTTAAATAGTTGTGGGGGAAGGGAGAGGGGCTAAAGACGGGACTAGAGACTCCTCGTAATAAGTCATTAGCGTTGTGTTATTGTTTTTGTGTAGGCTTCGCCTTTTCAGCCTCTCAGCTAATGTGGCTTATTATGCCAAACCCTTTTAGTTGGCCTTAGTTTTTCTGCAAACTGTAGAGGAATTTGTAGTGCACAGCCTCGCTCCCGCACTCGTCCTGCGGCTGCCTCTCCTTTATTTTAATTAAATTCTAATTAGAGACGAGTCCCTGGTCCTGGCTGCCTACCTTTGCTGCTGCCTGCTGGCTTCCTGCTGCAGTTTTTGACATTTTGCCCGGCCACGTAATAGACAAAAACCGACACGACACGGCGTAAATATTTCGAAAAATATTTCATTAACCAACCCCGACGTCTCATACGACGAGGAGGAGGCTGGGTCTGGGGCTGGGGTTATTTTATCTTAGAAAGAGCGTTGCTTGGCCTTTTTTTGGGACCGGCGCTTTCACGATTTTTGAAGCTAGCTCTCTGTCTGTGTCTCTAGAAAACCCTTCTTGCCGCCTGTCATGTGTGTGCCAGCGTGTGTGTGCTTTTAAAGTAAATAATGCAAAGCTGTTTTCCATCAAATTTTAATTAATTATTTAGGGTAAAAGAATTCGAGTTGCTTTCGCTGACTGACTGACTGGCTGCCTGCTGTTGCTGCGTCTGCTTCCGCTTCTGCTTCCTCCTCTTTTTAGGGGTTTTTTTTGAAGGGTTCTGGGGGTGATGCGTCAACTTGTCTCTGTCATATAATTAATTAGAAAATATCCCAACCTGTCTCTCTCTCACGTGGACACTCTATGTAGCCCGATCTCGCCCGCCCTGGATTTACCTTTCACTGTTAATTGGTTAATTGTAGATGGCGCCAAATGCCCCACGCCGCATTGCACGGGCCAAGGACATGTCACCGGATTGTATTCCCACCATCGCAGGTACACCCATCCATCGTCCAGCCAGAGATTCCGCGTCATTCTCTTCCTTCTCGCTCTCTCTCTTTGTATTTTCATATATACATAAATATACTTTCGATCTGGCGTTCGATGGGATTTTCTGACAGTTTGTCGGGTTGTCCGAAGCGCGATAAGGTCACCACGGAATGTAAGTTGGATAAAGAACACCAAAAGACATAAATTTAGCATGTCCGTGTATGCCTTTGTAGACGTTCTATTCTCTCTCTCTCTCTGTCTCTGTTTCTGTTTATGTATCTTTCCAACAGTCTTTCTTCACAAAGAAGACTCGTCTTCCCAGTCATAAACTGAGTGTGTGAACGTTTGATGTGTTTGAAGATTCTTATTTGTTTATTAAAGATTTACTTTCCTGTTTCTGGTTATTTTAGCCTCTCTTCCTTTGCCGAAAAGTCTCCTTTCTATGGCACTCTTTCGTATCTTTCTATTAGGGATGTATTGCGTAGATGTAGCTCTTAGAAGAATATCTTAAGACTTATCTTCCTCTGTCAAGTGTCTCCTTCTGTCGCATGATCATAGACCTCTATAGGTCTCTGCTCTGAAGAACCTAATTACGGAGTCCTTACTTTGCATGTAATTCTCCATAGAGTGAGAACGAGAGAGCGTTTGAGTTTTTCTTCTTGGTTCTTTAGCTTTCTCTTTTCTCTGATTCTCCAAAGCGCTTCGTGGCCTGACCTCATAGAGGCTCCAACTGATCTACTCTTTCCCTCTTTTTCTCTCTGTCTCTGTTTCTCCAAGTCTCTTAATCTCTGTCTCTGTCCCCTGATTGTGGAATGCCTTGTTGTCGTAGTCGTGCCAACAAATTATCGCTGATCGCTGATCCCTGATCGTTGACCATTGATCCCGCAGTACTGGCTCTGCACGAGCAGATCCTGAAATGCCCAACGCCGGGCTGCAATGGTCGTGGCCACGTGCAGCCGCATCGCAGCGTGCACCGCAGCCTCTCCGGCTGTCCGCGGGCCGTAAGGCGCTCCAGCGGAGCCAGCCGCCGTCCGGGAGCCACAGCAGCGTCACTAGTGACCCTAGCAGCAACAGCAGGTGAACAAAATCAACCGCAGGGCCTTCTTCTATCCATACTGAAGCTGACAAATTAATACTTAAAGCAAACCATACCTTAGTCAACTGTGTGTCAGTGAGTGCGAGTGAGTGATGAGCGATGGATGAGTGATGAATGTGCTAAAACCTTTCAAGACCACTGAGAATCCCAGAATCACTGATTATCCCAACCCGACAGAACCAACGTACTGACCACAGAACATTCTAAATACAAATAGTACATTTATCTCATTATTAACTTAAAAACCGAAGTAGCTATACTAAGAAAACTAGACTGTGGTGAGTGATGTGTAATGATGATCGCTTGACTAACGTCTGATGAACTTCTAATAAACGCTGGATGAACGCTAGATGAACGCTCAATGAACGATTGATGAATGCCTGATGAACGCTTGATAAATGCTTGATGATCTCCGATTGAACTTTAATGCTTAAGCTATGCTTTAGAAACTAGACTCTGTCTGGTGAGTGGTGTGTGATGATGAACGCTCGACTAATGTATGAGCTGTGAATGAACTCCTAATAAACGCTGGATGAACGCTTGATGAACTCCGAATGAACTTCAATGCTTCACCCATTACTCAACACTTGACTCATCCTTCTCCTCTTCTGCTCTCGCCCACCACGCACACGCTCTCTTTTTGTCTCTCTCTCTCTCTTTCCACTGTTCTCTTCCTATCGCTCCATGTCTCGCTCTTCTTTATTTCGCACCCTTTAGCCGAGCTGGAGAAGCATGAGAAGGAGCTGCATCCGCTGGACAAGCTCAAGATCGCTTCGAGCCATTATCTCAACAACAACAACAGTAGCTGCATCAACAACAACAACAACAGTAGTAGTAGTAGTAGTGGTAGTGGTGGCGGTGCTAGTGGTGCTAATGGTGGTGCCAGCACTGGTACCAGCGCCAAACTAAGCGGCGGCAGTGTTACGATGCCGATTATCAAATCGGAGTACAGTCCCGTGGCCAGTATCAAGTCGGAATACAACAAGAGCCCCATGCACTCGTACCTATCCAGCGATGCGGCAGCGCCCGCTCCTTCGGTTGCCACCGCCAGCTCCTCCTCGGCCACGTCCGCTTCCCAAGCACCGCGCTCCGGCGGAGCGGGTTCCGGCGGCAGTGGAGCGTCTACGAATGGCAATGAGAATGGCAACCTGCATGCACCGCATTTGAGTCGCTTTGTGGGTCTGCAGAGTCCTCCACATCTCAATCCCCACCAGCAACAGCAGCAACAACAACAGCAGCAACAGCAGCAGCAACAGCAACAACAACAGCAGCAGCAACAACAGCAGCAACAACAACAGCAACATCATCAGCAGCAGCAACACACTCTCCACCAGCAGCGAGGACCCTTCATAGAAGGTAACGATGTGCCCGATCCCACGGCCAGCTACCACTCGGAACACCAGCAGCAGCAGCAGCAGGCGGAGGAGCGCCAGTACGCGGAGATGCGCTATGCCCAGAGCCACGAGCTATTGGCGGCCAACGGTGTCTCCAGCGACCTGTCACCGGGCACGGCGAGAAGCGCTTATGAGCCGCATCCGGGTCACCCCGGTCATCCCGGGCATCCCGGTCACCCCGGTCATCCCGGCCATCCAGGACACCCGGGACATCCAGGACATCCGCTTAGCGGCTCGCCAGCAGCCTTCGCCGTGGATGCGGTTTCTGTGGCCGCCGCGAGCGGAGCGGGTTTCGAGCGCTACGATTCCAGCGGCGGCGGTGTGTGTTGTCCCACAAATGGCCAGCGCTCCACGACATCGACAACGGCAGTGGCGGTTACATCGGCGGCGGTAGGTGCCTCGGCAGCGGCGGCAGCAGCCTACCACTACCTGCCGCAGACCACCGACGAGATGCAGGCCCAGCAGCAAAAGTACCTGCAGGAACAGCAGCTGATGTTGGCCAAGGCGGAGCACGAGGAGCTGGCCGCCAATGGCGGGCAGCCGCTGTATCCTCGGCCAATGTATCACTACGACCCCACCATGGGTCCCCTGCCGCCGGGCTTCTCGGCCATAAATCTATCCGTGAAAATGGCAGCCGCCCAGGCAGCCGCGGCGGCAGCTGCCTATCAAAATCAACAACAGCAGCAGCAGCAGCAACAGCAGCAACAGCAGCAGCAACAGCAGCAACATCATCAGCAACAGCAGCAGCAGCAGCACGGCAAGCAGAGCTCCTCGCCGGCTCCAAATGTGGGCGGCGGCGGTGGCGGAGTGCCGGCGGTGGACTTGAGCGGATCCACCTCGGTGACAAGCAGCAGTCCGCACGGTTTCAACTCGCCAGCCTCGCACAACCAGTACTCCGCCCAGCGAATGGGCAACGGAAGTCCGCAGCCGGGCGCCAGTCCGAACATAGCCAGTCCCCAGGTGCCGAGTCCGCAAGGACAGACGTTGGACCTCAGCGTCACCCGACTGCCACACAGGTGAGCATTAGAAGCAAGTAATAATTATCACATGGGAGTTGCCAAGAGCGCTGTGACCCCTAAAGCTGTGCCTGCATGTGAGGTTGCCAACCTGGACTCCTCAACTTTTCAGCTCATAACAGTCATCACAGCGTCTCACGTACCTTCTCTCTCTCTCTCTGTTTGCAGCATTATTACGAGTCCACAGTACGGCGCCGACGGTCTGGTGGTCGGCGTGGGCGTGGGCCATGCCCAGGGTTTTGGAAGCGGAGCGACAGGACCTCTAGGGCCAGGCAACGGGGGTCCGCCTCGATCGCCGCAAATGGAGCCGGTGGACTTTAGCGGACCGCCGCGACCTTTGGGCTTCGGCCTGGTGGGCCACATCACTGGTCCGCGACCCTACAGCCGCGAGTCCACGCCAGATAGCGGCGGCTCGCACTATATCGAAACGTATCGGGATCCCAGTGGTAAGTGTCCAATGATGTTAGATCTAGAAATCAATACATTTGGTTTACATGCGATCTAAAGTATCGATATTATCCACAACTTCATCAACCCCCTTTGATAACTTCCGTGCAGGCTACTCACCGCACCCTGGCTACGGGATGGTGGTGCAATCGGACTATCCGCCGGCGGGTTACCATGGCTACGGTCCGGCCGCCTATCAGTGCAGCAATCCGTATGCAACGGCTGTCGGCCCCGGCGGCTATCCCACGCCCGTTTCCGGCGGCTACTCGCCCAGTCCGGCCACCTGCTACTCGATGCCACCGCCACAGCACATACCGCAACACGACAAGACCAAGGACGGGTAAGTTTCACGTTCCTCTGGGAAAGTTATCTGTGTGTTTGCGAAGTTAATGGATCAAATAATAATCGGACAAAGTGTCCATCCATCTATGCCCGAGCTCTCCATCCCGTTCGGTTCGATCCATCTCTGTCACAGCAGGGCACCTGCCCTTTTTCTACACGAACTTGTAGCTTGAAGTGTTTTTTAGTAGATTAAAAGAAAAATTTTCTGATTTAAACTCAAGCTTAAATGAGACAATGCTTAAGAAATAATTAAGACTTGAAAGCTTAGCTAAGCCAAGGAAACATTGCTTGCAATGCCTTAAATCCCTTCTTTTTTATGAGCTTCCGGGGAGAGTTCCAGCGAGCGACCTGAAATCCTGGGTCGAGATGGGACTTGAACTTTAATATTTATGATTAACGCTGAATGTGGCCTCAGAGCGGTCATAAAACTGGCCCACACACATTGGCTCGTGATTAAACCCAAATTTAAAGCCACAAGTTTCAAGAGTCTTAGCCTAGGACAGACACACACACCTCTTATCTGGCCACGACCACTTGGGTGTGTTTTCTTGGATCTCACTTCAATCACTAATCCAAGGACCATCTTCTCCTTCAGCTTGACGGGCTGCTCGCGCTCGGACCGCAACCATCTGCAATCGCACTCGCAGGAGCTCAAGTGCCCAACGCCCGGGTGTGACGGCTCTGGCCATGTCACTGGCAACTACTCCTCGCACCGCAGCCTCTCAGGCTGCCCGAGGGCCAACAAGCCCAAGAGCAAGCCGCGCGATGGCCAGGATTCCGAGCCGTTGCGCTGTCCCATCCCGGGCTGCGATGGCTCTGGTCATTCCACCGGCAAGTTCCTCTCCCACAGAAGGTGAGTTTCGGAGGGGTTCCCCTGATTCTTGTATTCTCTACCCCGTATCTGGTAATCCTTACAGCGCCTCCGGCTGCCCCATTGCCAATAGGAACAAGATGCGGGTGCTTGAAGCCGGCGGCACTGTGGAGCAGCACAAGGCCGCTGTGGCAGCTGCCACGGCCATGAAGTTCGATGGTGGGTATTGCTATAGCTAACTAATTTATTTTATTAACATCTAGTTTAATATATATTTCATCAACTTTTGTTTATTTTATTTTTTCTTCGGTAGCCTGCACCACGGTGGGCAGCCAGGGCATTAAAAAGCCGAAGTTCGATGAGGTCACAATGGTCTATCCAAAGGGTTATACAGGTGAGTAATGGGATCTCCGATCCCCCCAGCTTCACTGCCTTTCCCACTGTATCTCTCTCTCTCTCTCTCTCTTGCGTGTATTTTTCTGTTATGAACTGGGCCCAAGGCCACTATATACCTTCCCCCCTACTAATTTGGCGGGGGGTTGGGGCATTATGGCGTGGTCATTAAGTTAGCAACACACACAAAGAAGATGTAGAAAAATGTCTCGAATTGATCCGAAAACTCATCCTATTCTTCTCTGTTGTGTTGCTCTCTTCTTGTCTTGAACATTCATTTTCGGTTGGAATTTTGTGTGCGTGTGCTAAAGTCAAACGAAAAATAGAAAAAACAAAAAAAAGGAATATATATATATATTCAACAAGAAAGAACTTTATTTTTGGTTTTGGTTTCGGAAAATGCAACACAACAAATTTTTTAGAAAAACTAGTCATTTTACGTTGAAATTCAAAGTTAAATATAAAAGAAATTCAAAATTGAAGACGGACACGGGCTTCTCCAACTCCAACCTTCTGCAAACCAGTTAACCTCCACCAAGACCACACCACCAAACAACCCCGAACCCCAACCCCCAGAACCATCAACCATGAACCACTCAATAATCCCCTTTCGAATTATAAACCCGGTACATAACAAGAACGATCACGAGCAATCCATGCAAAAGCTGATCAAAAGAGAAAGAAAACATAAAAAAACTATTAAATTCAATTCCTAGTTTACAAATTCTCATTTTAATTCTGTGTTCTTCTTCTGCTTTTTCGTTTCGTTTCATGTCGATTTTTCGTTGGCGTTTTCTTTTAGATTACGCAACGTTTTGTATCGGTGCCGAGTATCTACTGTAAATAGAAAACCAAAACCACTGAATCGCAGTCGAAAAAAACAGAGTCCGAAACTGAAACCACAACCAGCAACCAAAAATAAATGCAAATGAAGGCAGACAAGAAAAACCAAACCTAAACCAAGTACAGAACAGAATCCAAACCAAAAAGCAAAAATATATAACACCGAAAGACAGCAAAGACCTCTCTCACACACCTCAAATCAGAGAATCCAAAATATACAAACTGTACATACAATATATATCTGTTTGTCGATTCAAGGTAAGCCCGAAGATTCAACTGAATTAAAAAAAACCACCAACTCTAACACTCCCACGATCACGGCACTCAGGCACACTGTACCCACTGAGTCCCAATGGTCTCTTTAAATAACAAAGTCTCTCCCCAAAGGTGTGGCCAGAGTGGAGAGGTCCCTTTCAGTACTAAAAAGCAGACTGTGATTCAACCAAGCTCTGTGATTACTTGCCTCCTGAGCTGTGCTCCACTCAATGCGACTTCTTTGGGCTTATAGCCCAAATGCAATGCAAAAAACAATACAATTAATATTACACATCAACTGACACACACACACACACACACCACACACACTCACTAGTGCCAATCGAGTTGCTAGCACACGCGCACATTGACAAACCGTGGAATGCCAGACCTGATCCCACGAAGAGAAAAGACAAACAAAGAAAATAAATCGTAGACCGCTAGATCGCTAGAGAGGAGCAAGCATTCACTAACGAATCTCTCTCACATCCACCTCCCCCCACTCACCTCGAACAGGCGCCAGCGGCCTGGACATCGTCATGGGCGGCGGCGTGGGCCTGGGTCTCGGCGTCGGCGGCCTTGGAGTGAGCAGCAGCAGCAGCAGCAGCAGCAATGGTAATCCCCACCATACCAACAGCAACGGCAGCAACAGCGGCGAGAAGACTGGCTCAGTAGGCGGTGGCGGTGGTCCGTCGTCGGGCGCCACTGGTAGCGATGATCTGAACACACTGGAGGCCGAAATCTCCGAGCTGCAGCGGGAGAATGCGCGCGTGGAGTCGCAAATGATGCGCCTCAAGTCGGACATCAATGCCATGGAGTCACAGCTGAGCACCAGCGATCGGGTACGTAGGCTCAGGTTCGTTGAAAGGCAACAAATTATGAGAGAAAACACAAGCACACCAGACCCTCTTGAACCCGAACTTTGCAGACGCTGGTCATACTGCCAAGTTGCTCGCTCACAACTTCGCAGACTGCTTAGGCTGGTCACACTGCCAAGTTTTGCCATCAACTGTACCTACCCCTCTTGCTCTATTTATTTATTTTCGTGTGTTGTTTTTTCCTGCAAAGTTTCAATTCAAACGAGACTTTGAGTGGAGTTTTCTATCTTGGCGTGAGCGAGAGTTTCCCTTTAGGTTTGTTTTCCCCGAGTTGTGTCGTCGTCACCTGAGCGAGTCCCTGCCTTCTGCTTTTCAAGGACGTCTCTAAAAACTCGGCGAAAAACAATGAACAACAAACTTAAGTTGAGCAAAGTGTGGCGAACTTAGGCAGAAAGTTTTATCAGACGTCTTGAACCTAAGCTGCAGGATATACATATATATATTATTTACATATGGAAATTAAGCCGGCTTTTTGGCGATGATGGCTTCATTTGCAATCCACACAACCACCCGGAATGCAACGCCCCATCTCCTCTCTCGAACGCCTCTCTCTGCTTCGACCAATCGCTGGCGTTGCATCCTTGCTGCATCGGGCAGCGAATCAGGATGCGGCAGGAGGTGTGGCAGCAGCGGCGGCACACACCCCTAAATACGCGTGTGTCCCTAGTATGCGTGTGTGCCGCCTGTGTGTGTGTGCGCTGGTCATGCGCAGGCGACGATGACGACGAGGACGAGGCGCCAACAAATCGCAGGACTCGATTCGATTTGCTCCTAAAAACGTTTTTCGAGGGAAAAGTCGGCTAAAGAAAAAGTGTGCTACGTGGCGTCGCTGCTCGGGCGCTGCCTTTAACCTGTGTTCCTCGTTCTCCGTTCCTCCAAGAACTCCACTCCGAAAAAAATACAGACAGGGGCCAGCTCTCGCTCGTGTTCGGGTGGCTTCGTTGGCTTCACTTCGTCTCTTTCTTTTTTCTTACGGAGAACACTCCCAACCCCCAAAAAGGGGACAACCCCCAGGCCCCACTACCTTGTTTTTTTTCCTTTCTTTCTTGCTGCCTTCTTATTGGGAATTCCATATACACATGTGTGCGCACATGCACATTATATAAATTATACATATATTTTATTTTCATATTAATCCCATTTCGGGCGAGCTTGTAGAATTCGATTCCCATTTGTGACCAGCGTCTGTGCCCCATCTCGCCCCCTGCCTCGCCGTCCCTGCCTTGCCTACTGCTAACCAATCCTCTGCTCCTTCCAGGAGGCTTCTCCACTGAGCGTCCACCAGCAGCAACAGCAGCAGCAGCAACAGCAACGTTCCTCGGTGACCTCCCTGGCTTCGCCCAGCGGTCAATCGCCATTCGCCAGCGTCAGCTCCACCAGCGGCTCAGCCAACGCGGTGAACAGCGGGAACGGCGGCGGCTCCAGCTCGACCAACAACGATCTGGTGGGCCACCCGATCAGTAACCTGGCTCCCAGCTCAGGAGGTAGCAACTCGAATCCCTCTATGGACACTGGAGGGGGAGCACCGGCCAATGCCAACCTGAACAACTACTACGAGAGCTTGCGCAACAATGTGATCACGCTGCTGGAGCATGTGCGTCTGCCACCGCCGCCTCCACCGCCGACGGACGGCGTGTGTGGCAGTCAGCTGGGAGCAGGAGGAGGCGGATCTTTGGTGGGCAGCACCGAGCATGCCACAGCCTATTCCACCTTGCTGCCACCGCCACCGCCGCCACCAGCTTCAACATCAAGTGGAGGCAACGGCGGCTTGTACGGTCACCAGGGTGCCGGTGCCGGTGGAGGAGGAGGGGGTGGCAACGGTCTGGGATCTGGATCAGCTTCAGTGGCCACGCCGCCTGTGCCACCTGTGCCACCTCCGCCGCCGCATCATCATCACCATCACCACCATCCGTACACCGTTCACCATCCCGTGAGCTATGCCCACCCGCACTCGCATCCGCATCCGCACGAGCACTTCGACTCGTACATCTCGAAGCTGCAGTCGCTGTGCGTGCCGCCGGATGTGTACGCCCTGCCCGAGGACGCAGAGCGGCCCGTGTACAACTCGGTAAAGCCCAGCATGCACCAGGACTACGGCAAGCTGATGCCCACACCCATCTAATGAGGGAACTCGAGAACAACTCCTAATAATCAAAAGCCCCAAGCAGCAGCAGCACAAGGAGCTCTACTGGTGGCAACCGTGGCCCCACAAAGAGCCACAACCCGTCCAGGGCGACGACACGTGTAAATACTTATATAGGGAACCAGGGGGGAGGGGGTTCCTTGCTCCCTATACAGATAGCTATATAGACTATACCCATGCCAGGATGTGTCGCAGCATCCGGGGATCTACCCAGTAAGTAGTCATATATAAATATATATAGATGCTGGGGACACTGCAGTGCCCCGACTTAGTGCTAGAACTACACACACATCCTAGATCCTAGACGCTTTCGTCGTGTATAAAAAAGAGAGGAAAATCGAAATTGGATTATAAATTGCAAACACATTTTTTTTGTCTGTATCAAATACTAAACTAGAAGTTATTAACTATAAATACATATAGGAATAGAAGTGGAATCTATATACGTGTTTGAGTGTAGGCCATTTGTTTGGTGTTAATGTCTGGTCAATTTTTTGCAAGCAAAGGGTGTTCCGAACTACTCCCCAGGAAGCAGAGACCCCGCTCCAGGACCCCGCAGGCTAAGTTTAGTTTAGTGGCAAAGTCGAACACCAAAAATGTGGAAAAAGAGCATACGTCATAATAACAATAAACGGAGAATATAATCAGTACTAGTCTTAGTGGATCGTAAATTTTTTTTTGTTTTTTTTTTTCGGTGTCGGAGTATATGGTAATATATCAAGTGAATATCGGGGGACGTCCGACTAATCGGAGGGACGACAACGCAAACGGGACATACCTATATATATGCATATATCAGAATGTGTGGTGTATATGTGCGTATGCTTCTCTCTGTAGGATCGTAAGTTTTAATGTTATATATACCCAGTAACGAGGTCGGGGCATAACCGAAAAAGCGAAGAATAGATTAAATTCAGTGCAATACATTAAACCAAAAGAAAAATAATAATTAATTATAAAAATAATAGTAACTGTGTAAGCTTAAGTAAACAAAAACGTAGTTGAACCACAACAAAGTCACGTGTTTTTTTTTTTTTTGTATTGTCATACGTCTAATCTTAAACCTAATTATAACTTAATAAAAAGAAGAAAAAGAGCGAAGGAAGAGGAGGAGCAAGAGCCCCTGTAAATGGGTAATTTAGACGAATTTTAACAAAAATATAAAACAAAACTAAACCGAAGAAAACTGGGAGGCAAAAACCAAGAATAAAATATAACAAGCAGAGATCATTGTACGAAACGAGGCAAACAACACACTACGATGGTTAAAATAATTAAACGCTAAACCAAATAATATAAATCTAAAATAATAGCATATATTTATATATAATATAATATAACATTGTATTGTATGACAAGAAAAACAAGAAAACGATTCTGTAATTTACAAGCGAACAAAAATATTTTATGTGATCATTGTCTTTTTTTTAATATTACAAGAATTAAATAATTCGAATACCAAATAAAGGATATACACAATAATGGGAATGTGACTTTTTAATACATTTAATTTTGAATTTAAATGGGAAAGGCTCCGTATGTGCTTGGGATTGCATCAATTACATTCGAATTTATGCCTCTTGGGAGTATGTTGATATTCGATCTCGTTCTTCTCGTTAAATCATTCGAACTTCTTTCGTTAGTCGGGAATGTCGGGAGCTTTTAGTGAAACATGATGGGAGCCAGGGTGGACAGAAGGTCCCAATAATAGTTAAATTTGCTGAATCTTCTTGGTTTTCCGGTTAGTCATCTTAATTTCTTATCCTCAATTTGTTAAAAATACTCTTATATATATTACTTTTTGTATGTACAAACACTAGCATGAATCAGTGGCTCACCAACACCGGGGAAAACCGAATGGAAAATGCCCAGCAATTTCTTGGCAACGTTTTTAATTTCAATTAGCCACTGGCGCTGACCTCTCTCCCCAAGAATGATCAGCGGTCCTTCGGCCTGCTCTGCCACTTGATTTATGTGGCTTCATTAGACATTCCGCACATAGCCCAATGGAGGTCAGGCGCAGGGGAGATCCCCGGCTAAGTGCTTGCCGGAAAAACTACGGCTACCAAAACACAATTAGATGTTAGATGCAAGCTAGAGAAGCTGGCTGGGGGGACTTTCTGGGAAATTTTCCGTAGTTTTGCGATTGACCAACATGGAATATTTTTGGTTGCCACCTCCAAGGACTCCCAGGAGAAGAAAAAAATCAAATGCTAGAGGTATGCTAAAACGGTTGCCGGGTCCGGTTACGGTTTTCGGTTTTCGGTTTGGGTTTGCTCGTGTGAGCCGCAAAAATATTTGCATAGTTACCTTTAATGTGGTTCGGCAGAGCTTTTGGCGTGTCCTCGGTTTGAGTTTGGGTTCGGTTCGGTTCGGTCCTCGATGGAAACTTCTTCAAAAACAAACGAACAAAAGTTCGCCCTGCCTGCGCGCCGGCATGTAATTTAAAATGAAAAATTTCTATTCTTTTGACGCAATCACAGCCACACACACAAGCGCATACGTCAACGAGCATTGATTTCATTTGCATAAATACGGAAAAACTCGAAGGGGGCGCTTGTCTCGCCCCCTAACCGCCCTGATAACGTGCAATGTGGAAACTATTGCCCACATTCTGCGCGAAAAGCGTATACTTGCACAGTGGCCGAAAATGGGTGGAAAATACAGAATTCAAATTAAGAATTTGGCTCACCGGAAGTTAATAATATAACTAGCCCAAAGTTAACTCAAAAAAAAGGTAAGAATGCAAATAAATTAATTTAAAATTGCACCCTTTTAATGCACGTCTTTGAGGTACTCAAAATGGTATGTTAGCAGACTCTCGAGCTAACAAATTATTTATATTTAAAATAAATTCATTGTATTTAAAAAAAATTAATTTTTTGGGTAATAAGACAACGTTCGACTTAGTCAGGCACTGTCACTGGCCCCAAACCCGTTACCCCACTCGTTGCCCCACCTAAGGGGTGGGGCACACCCTTTACTCCACCCCTTACCCTTATGCGTACGCTGAGGGCGACGGCAGTCAAAAATCGCATAAATTAAAAAACTGCACACACTCACGCACAGACAGAGAACACGCCGAGGCCAGGGGCTGGGGACTGGGACTGGAGACTGGTACTGGTGCCTGGTGCCTGGTGCCTGGTGAAAGGGGTAGAAACCCTTTGTGCCGCCCCACAGCTCCCCCCACCACCTGCCCCCGCACAGCTGTCGCTCACCACCAAGGAAGTAATAAAGTATCTCGAAAGTAACTTATTAACCATGCTGACAACGCAGCCAGCTCCTGGAGCCAGCTCCTGTAGCTCCAGACACACGCACACACAGCCCAGTCAGGATGTGTCTGTACACATTCCCCTCTCCCCTCTGGCAGAGGATGTTGGGGGGAGTGGGCTGTGGAGAAGTCATGTTTCATGTTTGCTAATTGCAAGTCGATTTTTCATTCCGCACTTCTCTCCAGAGTGTCGTAGTGGACCTGGGACTCCTCCTCGCCCAGCCGCAACCTGCGGGCTCAACCTTAGCCTCGGAGCCCGACCTGGAGCCAAAATGCGAACCTCAGGTCCAAAATGTGCACTGGAATAAAATTGCAATAAAATTAAGTTATATTTCGCTAATAAAATAAAATGCTAAATGTCTTAGCTGGCTCTTCTCTTCACGCTTTGTCTTCAATATACAAGCAATATAAATTATGGAAGGATCTTTTTCGTTAAGCGAAATTTAAAAATATGGAAATAACTGAAAGATATGTAATTTTAGAGGAACACGTCTAAATTATTTTCTCTGCGGGACAAGACAAGCTCTGATTGAGGGCGGCACTCCTGCCACTGGAGGCGGGGCACGGAACCGTGAGTGGAAATTGTTGCGGTTTCCTTGCCGCTGACCCACTCAACGCCGCATCATCCCGGAAGGGACGACTCACAGCGAAAAGGCAAAAATGTTTAATTTAAAGCAACGCAAAAAACAAAGGGACTCTCGGGGTTGAGGGTGAGGACGCCGGCAAATGGTTAATTTAATTACGAATTCTTTGCTTTCTTCCCAACATTTCGTATTAAATTTTCATGAGGCCCGTATGTGGGTGTGTGTAAGCATATGTATAAGGATACAGGCATGTATGAGGGGCACGGCACCTGCTGTCATTGCCGTCTTTGGCAACAGTTTCGGAAGCTTAAATACCCAAGGGACTTCCAGCCCCATTACGCCGTCGAAAGGGCGACTCGCCGCTGATTGTCCTTTCAATGAAAAATAGCGCTCATTAATGGCGCTCATTAGCAGGGTCCTGGCAGTGACATTCCCTTACGTGTCCTGCGCCATCGAGTGTCAACTGGCAAATGATTTGCCATTATTTACTAATAAAACTCATCGAGTTTCGGGGCTGCCCTCTTGGTAATCGAATGTGTGGCACTTGGATCCGCACAAGAACCCAAGAAACCACCCCGCTCCAGCACTCCAGACAGGAGCAGGAAGTTCCTGCTTCTAGTCAAAGGGCAGTGGAAAACTCTTAATTCGAAGCGACGCACACGTTTACGCTCGCAAATAGCCCCAATCAACGTGACCCAGGGTCCAGAGTTCCAAGGAGCTAAACTAAACATAGAAAACAGTGCTTGGTTCAGGACAAAGTAAAGATTCATTAAAAACTTAAAGGAATGTCAAAGTCCCCTGAAGAATAAGCACTAACCTTGAACTATCTTTGTAGTAAGTATTTAAACTAGAAACTATATATATTCTTGATCAGCAACATCAGTAATACAAATAACAATTAGAAAAGCAAGTCTTAAAATATCTCCAGTCAATGCTGCGAGTTTTGCCATATTCCCCATTATTTATCCTCAACCATTAACCAAAATAAACCATTCCTTTCCATTCCAATTTGAATAAACAAGCACAGGGAAACCAGTTCTTTCTGTATTTGTTTCCTTTGTCAAAAGTGTCAGATTCCTATATACATATGGCTTGGTCTCTTGACTCTCCATTTGTTTGATTATTTTTTATATTTTTCCCCGAAGCTCTCGGGGCTGCCGAGGCTCTAAATCATAATGACACTGGTCAGACATGTGTGTCTGGGGGTGAGGGTGAGCTTCCATATCGATTCACAGATGGCATGCAGTTCGATTCCGGCTGCTGTCAATCATGTATGGTCCCACATGGGTTAGGGGAGGCAGAGCTCAACCGGACTTTGACTTCGACTTCGACTTCTAGGGCCGAGTTCTGAGCTTCGGGTTCCAGGGCTTCTGCTAGCCAAACTCTTTTGCATTTTATCCAATTCTTTACATTTAATTTCGTTTATTCATTCGAATGACCACAAAATGACATTTGCATTTGGACGGCGGTCGGGCCCCCAATATCCGCATCCCACATCCCGGTCTCATGTGCTGCCCTCCAGGGAGTTTCAGCCGACAGCTTTGGAGTCTGGAGGCTGACTCCGTCTCCTGGGCTTTCCGGGCTCCCGGCTCCGGTCACCGGTCTCTGGTCGCCGTAATCCCGTAACAAATGAATGGCACATTTTGCAAAAATTTGTTTTGACATCCAAAGATGCTGGGCCAAAGTGCAGATTTTTGTATGAAACACAAAAGTGCGAAACTATCTCTGTATATCCCTCGCTGTGTGTGTAATTAATTCTATGCCGAGTCGGCACACACAAATTGTAGGCTGAGCCAAAAAAGCACAATTAAATGGGCAGCAAAAACGGAATGGGTACGGGGGTAAGGATGGGGATGGGAATGAGCAGCTTGCCTGGACATGGCATCACCTCATACCCTCTATACATTGGTCCAAAAACTCACTGCAATATTTATAAAAAAAACAGTATCTTGACACTTTTCCCGTTGCTTAAGCTGTTGGCTCTGGACTAATATTTAAATGGGTATATATAAGATATAGAAACATCCTGAACAACAAATGAAGTTGTTCAGTTATTGATATAAATTTAAGTAAAAGATAATAAATATTATATATTATTAAGGTTTCCAGGCCAATGTGCCTGGCAACTCAACTGCAAATGGATTACTACAATTTTTCGGATGCTGTAACTGTGGCAAGGAGCCACTCCGGACTATGGACTATGGACTGTGTACTATGTACTACGGACTGCGGACTCCGGAGAGGAGTCATCGTCGTCGTCAACAGCATTTGCAGTGGCCATCCTGTAGCCTTGGCCAAAAAGCAATTAGCAAAGTTTTCAGTCTCCAAAAACACTCACTCCCAGCGATGAGGGGGTCAGGGAATGGGAACGGGACTGGACCAACGGCCATCATCAATCTGGTGAAGCTGCGCCACTCCGTTTGCTCAGTCCCAGTCCCTGTCCCAGATCCAGTTCCCTCCTCCTGACCAATACCATCCGATGCCGTTCCTCCATCCATTACAGTTGCACCTAAGTTATCAGCTGCTAGCGACAGGCCGTTGCACCGCCGAAAATGTCATAAAAATGTGCCAATATTTATTTATTTCTTATTACTTAATATCGTTGTTTAAATTTATTATTTTCTTCGTTTGCCAATTCAAATTATTTCTGATAAAAGCAAGTCCTTTAAAATCAAATCAAATAAAAACAAATCGAATCATATAGGATTTCTATAGAAATTTCCGAATTTAAAGCCAAATCAATAAACTAATGTAATATACTAAAGTGGGCACTGTATTGTTGGGATTTTTTCTTGCGGTGCGACGGCAGGCGCGACCATCGTCATTCCCAATTATTCATGGATAATCTAACCCAAAATGGGACGTTAATTACGGGCGCATGTCAGTGGCATTCCCCCTCCACGGGATCCTTCCTGGGTTTCTCGATGTGTAACTGTATGTGCGGCGTGAATTGCAGAAGTGCGGAACTATTTACTTTTTTGTCCAACTGAAAACAGCACGGAGGCCACAGTCCCAGGACCATAGAGTCCACACTCCATAGTCCTTAGTTCGCTCTCCGGCCATTTATCGGGTGATTAATTAAGCTGCAAGGACCAGCGAATGCAACTTTCTGGCGCTGACATCTCCCAGTGGAGCGAGGATGGCCATGGGATGTGCTTCCAGCGACTACTTATAATTTGGCAATCTTAAATGTATATCCTGAAACAACAACTACTTTGCATTTACGCTACAATTCAACCGTTTCGCCCACATAAATTCTTCCAACCTGTGATTTTTATACCAGGCGCGCAGAAACTTTACCAAGCAGCTGATCGACTGATTTAATAATCCCGAAGTAACGGTCCCCAAAAGAGGGGAAGGCAAAATACGAAAATGCAACTCTGGGGGTCGGCCATTTTTAACATTCAAAATATGTAAGCTAAGGTCGGCCATTATTAAAATTTAAAATATGTAAACAAAGATCAGCTGATCGCGATCCCC
>JAEIHY010017257.1:0-126603 GCA_018904565.1 Drosophila tsacasi | reverse complement strand
GTTCAAAAATATGCAAAAGATCTTTTCTTTCTCTTGTTGTTTTCATGTAAAAAAAAATTGTTGAAAAACCCCTTTTTTGTAAGCTACTGATGAGGAGACCCCCTTAATAAATAATACATGCTGTACGGTATAATTATATTTACCTTAATTTTCTGAAAAGCTTAATATTTAGTCAAAAGATGTTTGAGTTTGATTATTTTATTGACGCAACATTTATGTTATCGAATAGTAAATATTTGCAAGCAGTTTTTTACCTCATAGGACTTAATTTAAGAATTTTTCAAAAATTATAGAGAATAATCACTTACAAAGGTGTCTTAGAGTATGCAACAAAATTATTTAAGGTGCCAAATTGAATGTAATTTTTTTATTTTTTTTATTTAATTTTATTTTATTTAATTTTATTATTTAAAGCATCTCCTATATACTAATTCACATTGTCTGTCATGTTGTTTGTCTTTAGCTGATTTCACTTAAACACTTAACCGGTTTTAAGCCCTCATTCGGCTTGCGTAAGAATTCCAATTAAAAATAACCAAATTCTGATCTGCAATCAAATAAACACAATGCCAGGAGGCGGAAACACCTTATTCAATTACACTTCTTGGCTGGCATTAATTAAACTTGTGCGTTCGATTATTGGAAAATTCCCGGGCCCGGGTATCCCAACAGGTCGCCGTAGTCGGTGCCGGTGTCGTCGTCGTCGTGTGACAACTATGTCGTCGCGTGTTCCACTTTTCCGAGCAATAAGCTGACTTAAGCCTAAACGGCTTAGCGTCCCTCTGAGTGGTTTGCCATTTGCCGAGTGTTTGTGTCTCTGTCTGCACTCGCCTTTTAATTGAAATGCGAATGAACTGCAGCTTCACGACTCCGACGACTCCACATCCGGACTCCATTCCACTCCAGATCACCTTGGATGCACTTACCTGCCCCGTCGAGTTATTTAATTAGGCATGACGGCATGCAGATTGCTCTCACAGTGTCTGCATTGCCAATTTCCAATTGCAGTCATTATGGGCCAAGAAACTGGGTCAAGTGGCCTTCTTCAATTACCACATTTGCCTGGCCATAAATTTGCTGGTCTATGCCATGATATTTTAATAACTTTTAATGCAACAGATTATGGTCCATTATTGTGGCCAGCGGGGAGTCTAAGCCCATTAATTATGGATTTCATTTTGCACAGATTTGATTGAGTTTCCAGGAAAGCTGATGTAATTTCAGGATGACCAGTTGTTAAGGGGTTATCTTTAATTAGAAGCTACATCAGCCAAACGGAAATATTGATAAAATAAATAATTCAGGATGAGCTACTATATTTTTATACCAAGTAGTAGTAATAGTATCGTCAAAAATAAGTATTATTTCAAAAGATAATTCTAAAATATACAAGCAAACTGTGCATAGCGTGCTATAAAATTGTCCATTTTTTGAAGAACAATGAAGTAATTGACAATTTGTTGAGTTGTCCACATACATAATTTGTTAAGCTGTTTTCGACACAACAATGCCTCCATTTAGCCTTTCTTGTCGGCCCGCCCGCAATCTTTACTATATATACGTGTATATATATATATATAGATATAGATATATAAGTGTGTATGTATATATTCACGGTAAACGCCAGAGACCATTTCAATGGGTTTAATCAACTTTATTTTTGCTGTTGTCTTTTCTGTCACTGGAAAGTTCGTGACTCCGAACAATGGCAAACACTGACGCTCAAAAAATCGATAGCAACTTGTTTGTAATTTTTGTTTTGCCATTGCTGTTGCTTTTGTTGTGGCTAAAGTTTTTATTGTTTTTTTTTTTGTTTACTGAGGTTACCCAACTTGGACGTTTAATGGAAAATTAAAATATATTTTTCCTAAAAGCAAGTTTGGTAAAAGTTGGCATTCAATTCAGACAGACTTAAATTTATTAAAAATTTAAAAGAGAATATACAAGACAGTTGAAACCGATGAGGGTCTTTAAGCACTTAAGACTATAATTTCTTATAGCAAATAGCTTATTACTTTTCAAGTATAAGCAGCAACTATCCTTAACATCCCATTAAACTAGTGTTTAACCAGTTCCTTGGAAATCCCAGATTTAATTTACTAATAATGACTCCTCTCAGAGTCCTGTCAAATGACTGAAAGCTGTGAAAGTTGTAATTACTCATCCAGGGTTGTAGTTTGTCCCACAACAACAAAATTTAATGGAATTTTCAATTAACTTGGTCCGGCTTCAAAAGTGTTGGACTCGCATCTAATTGGATTATAGCTTGATTTGGGTAAAATTGCTAATTAGGCCATTAAAGCTGATCCAACATAAAACGTGCTCGAAATGTTTGGCATTAAGTATCCGACATGTGGTCCTGACCGCAACAACAGCGCCCGCCCGAAAGTATGCAAATAATGTTGCCGCACAGTGTCAACTAATTTAGAGGCGAAGCAAAAAACTACCAGCAAATTATAAAATTGACTGAACAAGTCAAAAACTGCCAAACACAACAAAAATAATAATAATAATAATAGGAAAAGCAAAAGGAATGCAAAATATACACAGATTCGGAATCTGAAAAGTTTCTCCGGCCAGTGGAATTATGAAAAAGTTGAGAGCGAAAAATGAAATGCGCAACGACGAACGATGTGCATATATAAAAAATGGGAAATGTAGGAAAAACCAGTGGGGATTGGTTGTGCTTTGGGTTAGTTGTTGGCCTGGGCTGTCAGTTGGCGCCGTTTCCGGCCGGCAGACGACGGAGGATTAACTTTGCCCAAGCTGCAGCGCAGCGGTTTGTGCAAATTTATGCCCCGGAAGGCATAAAGGATATCAGCGGGAAGAACTCGGAGGAAGCCCGGGTTGAACTGATCTATGGTCAGCTATTTCTGCGCCCTTTAACCCCTTCTTACCCCCTTTTCACTCAATAATCAGACCGAAAAGTTGCCATTCTGTTAAAGTTTTCTTGACATTTTCGTTGGCACAGAAAAAAAGGAGTCATAGAAGCCAGCGTTTAAAATAGATTGAGGTCAATAATTGTTCTGGCACATGTGAGTGGAAGAGAGAGAGAGAGGCGGCTAACGAAAACACGTATGGCATAAAGACTACACACATATCGGTACCAATTTGTATATGAGAGCCATTTACATGGCCCATTCCTAGGCCTTTCCTAGTTTCCTGCGCCTATTACTTTTCGTATCTGCCGTCTTGGGGTTTATTTTTGTGCTTTATGGCCAAAGTCACGTAAAAATCGAATAAATGTATAATGAAGACCCTGAATACGTAGGCGGAGGAGCCACGAAAGCCACTGAGTGCCTGTTTTTTGGTTTTTCGGTGGGTTTGTTTGTGTTTTGTGTGCGGTGCCTCAAAGGCAAAAAGGATGCCAAAGTTTTTCACTGGCTTTTCCATATGCTGGGGAATAAGCTGTGCAGGCAATCAGCTTTGAATTGGACTGCGGTTTTGTTCGTCATTAAACTCTGCTTAAAAGTATTAACCAAAGGCAAAAAAGAAAACAAACAAAACAAAGAGGTATAAGCCGATTATGGCATTTGAACCCATAACAACCAACATGTGTTCAGACACACGGACATAACTAATCAGACCCAAATCACTTCGGCTCAATGGATGTCTATTTATACGCCAGTTTTATTTGGAGCAACAGAGGAAATTGAATTCCTGCCGCTCGAATTCATTTCGGCCATGGTGCAATGCCCGCTCGAGCCTTTGCATGTTGAAATAAATGTCAAAATATAGAGCCAAGCTGGTCCTACTTGAAAAATACATTTACTCTCTGGCCGAAATGAAAATTGCATTTCGCCCTGACTTGGCCACAAACTGACAACCGCAACAGCAACAGCAATGGCACTAGTAAAAACTATAATGGCAAAACCCGAACTAACAACAAAAGCAACCCGGGGAAGACAGCCAAAAGACAGCCTTTGACATGCAACAATATAAAATTCGTTTGGCCCATTGACTGGCTGACTGACATTCGGTTTGGGGCGCCATGGCCTAAACCAAGGGTAGAAAGCTGGCTTAAAAGTCTGAAATATTAAGAATATATATTAGACAGATGTTTTAAATTCGTGAAGGTTCTGGAACTGGTATTAATATTAATATAATGGGCTTTAGAACCACAAATACTCTCTGTAGAGTTTGAAATGAAAGTTTATTGTAGTTACATAAATTGAACCTAAATTCCGAAATTAACACTTTAATATTTGACTTAATATTGTTTTTGAATTTTAAAATATAGCAAACATTAATTTAATAATAATTTAATGTCAAAGTGTTTATTGAACTGAATTAGAAGCCTGGGAAATAGAACCATTACGAACTGTTCCTGCATAATACCTTAGAAAATAACAAATAATACATGTATGTTATTAATAATTGTGTAACTACGAGTTCCTTAAATATTTCTATAATAATAACATAAAATTAACCACTATTATTACCAAACTCAATACCAACTTTACCCACAAATCGATCCACCTTAATATCAACAGACAAGGGATAAAACCTTCGACACTTTTCACTATAATTCTCAGTGACACCGCCAGTCAGCTAATGTTATAGAATTTCACTAAATCGAAAACTTAGGCTGAAAATTATTGGGAAAATTAAAGTTTTTCTTTGGCAATCGTAAATCGGTTTGCGGGATCCGTGTTATTTGGCAACTGACATTTACAGTTCGGTGTGCACGCAGGTGGGCGTGGCCCAGCGATGGGCCAAAAACAATCCGATATTGCCACATCAATCAAAATGTATATACTATATAGAGTATATGCTATGTGGGAGGCGACAAAGCGGAAAAGCCAGTGTTGATGTGGCCAAGTCACTGCAAACGAGCGTCAAGTGGGTGACGATAGATTTTTATTTTAGATTGCGAGTACGTCGAGCGGATTGCTTTCGCTTTCGTCGAGGTTAATTAGTTTTTTATAGGGGGCGGCCAAGCTTAGCAGTTGAGTGGAGTTTTTCAATAGAAAATGACCTAATTGCTAGGTGGGAGTATTTTTTTAGATATGTGACATTTTAAGAATTAAATATTTCAATGTACACTTTCTACATCCGATTATTTATAGCTTTAAGATTTTAATTTAAAAAGGTTAACAATATTTCTTCACATTCAAACTGCTTAAAGGCCCTATAAATGGTCAAGGCTCTCATAAAGTTGATTTACAAAGCATCTTAACGTCTATATATTTTCCTAATGCCTTTTATCAACTATTTCCTCTCGCAGTTGTCGTAACATGGGCTGCGCCTTTGAAGCGGCCAAAGAGCAGCCCCACAAACCGAAAATCAAGCAGCTAAGGCGAAATCAATGCCGTGGAAAAGCAGCAGGAACGGGAGGAGCCGGAGCCGGAGCAGCGGCGGGGAGGAGAGGCAGGGCCGATGGCAAACCAGCTGAGGACATCAAAATCAAGGATAACTATCAACAAAATCATAAAACGCAAGCCGAAACAGAAACACAAACAGAAACTGCGCCCAAACATCTAAAAGCAACGGCTCAAGTGCTTTTAACGATACGGCAGCCACATCAGGAGAACAACAAGGACTTTAGTGCTAGCGGTTGTGGTAGTCAAGTGGCTGAAACGCACAAGGACAAAGGCGAGGACCAGGACGAGGACGCGGATGAGGGTGAGGGCGAGGACGAGTTGGCAACACACGGAGGAGCCAGAATCGAAATCGATATCGCCAACGAGCAGGACCATGTTGAGCAGCCACACCGCCAGCACCAACACCATGTTCTCCTTCATCGGCGGAAGAGTCAACCGGCCCAGATCTCTGCGGATCCCAGATCAGCCGCCGCTGGCATTTCTGCGCTCTCCCTGCATTTCCATGCCCTCGCCGTCCTTGCGAGAATGCTGCAGAAGCAGGATCCCCGACAGGAGCTTCGGGAGGACTTAGCCTTCCGGCTCTGGCAGGCGGAGGAGGGGGAGGAGGAGCTGGATCGGGAGCAGGAGGTGGCGAACCGCATGCCCGCCACCATGTCGGCGGCAATCATTGCAAATGTGAGTGCCACGGCGGCGGCCACCTCGACGGCCGCGTTCCAGTATCTCGGCCAGCACTACAAACACTACAGCCAGTCGTTCAGCTTCTATGCCGCCTCCAGCGTCATCCTGATGCTGTGCTATCTGACCACCACGTCCACGGCCGCCGCCACGCAGTCGGAGACGGGTGCCCTCGACAAGCATCCCATGTGAGTGCAGTGGCTGTGGGAGTGTAGCAGCCCAAGTTGTGCATTTAATTATTTTTTGTTTGTTGGTAAATTCACCTTGATTTACATAAAGATATGGGTTTTGAAATCATTAAGAAAAGTAAAAATCATTAAGTTAAAAGTAACAAGAACACAAGGTGACTTTTGGAAGCCATTGGATCAGGGGTCTGAATTCGAAATCTAACCATTTCTGTTCGAGTTATTGAAGATACATTTTTTACAATAATATTTTTTCCAATTTATTTACAATTTGAATGATCGACTCAGCCGTTAATACTGATCAAGAATAAATATGATTTATGGGATCGGATACGACTCTTTTATTGAAAACTTCTGATAATTACCAGCAAGGGTATACAGAGGTCTAAAAGTTGGTCAAGAAGTATTCAAGGACCCATATACCATGTAAATTATAAGATCTATCATATGATATCACACTTTAAGGTCACATTTTAAGTGATTTCAAACCTCCTGACAAAATAAAGATTTATACACATTTGTAAATTAATGAAATGTTTAATGCAAATAGAAACCCACCGCAAATACGATCTAAAATCAAGGCGAGTTTGTGACATAGAATAACCCAAACAGCATTCCAGAACATCTCCATTTGTTTTTGTTATCCCTGATCTCTCACACACAAACACACCCTGCCTCCGTATCTTCGTAACTATCTTTCTGTCTCTCCATATATCCATCAAACTGAATCGCCTGGCAATCCTTTCCACAACACGTTCAAAAATGTTTCTATTTATTTTTTCCTTTTTGAAATTCTTTCAGTCATGGCATCGATTGGTCGAAGTAAGTTATTGCACACCTCCTCCCTATCTCTCTTTCTCTCTCTAAAAATAAAATACGAAATCAGAGAACATAAGGAAATAGAGCAAACTAGAATTTGTCGGTTTTATTTATTTACTAAAAGTATCAAGTTTGGTTTTGTGCACAAATATACTTTTTTAAGTTTTTAATATGATTTTCCGTTGCGGTAACTGATTCTTCTTCGTTCCTTCGTTCCGCTGACGTTGTGCATGTGATTTAAAAAACCAGTTTATTATTTCCCCTTACTGAAATGCAAGTATTTTCTGGGCCAAATATTTGCATAGTTTTAAGCTTATCATAACAATTACTTAATTTAGTGAAGATGTTCCCAAAAAAACTTTAGTTCTTACGAATAAATTTCAAGAAAAAAGGGAAATAGCTTGATTTGCTGCCTACTCTTTGGTTATACGATATTATCTATCGATTGGTTTTCTCGTTCAACTTTTCTATTATCCATAAACTAACAATCTTCCCATCTATTTATAACAGCACACAAAACTGTTGTACATAAAAGAGTCCCTGGGAGAGTAACCAACGATTTTATATTTTGACAATTACTTACACTAATTAACATGAATTGTAATGCTTTGGGGATTTACCAATTATAAAACTAACAATTGCGCATTTCCCTCGCAGATTCGACGAGTCCAGCTCGGATAAGGAGATATTAGATTTACTGCTCGAGAAGAAGCGCTACGACAAACGATTACTGCCGCCAGTGAATGGTAAGAGGTTCCAGAACTTTTCCCATTGTCTCGATTAAATTTCCAATTTTCCTAAGTGGGAGTGTTGGAGAACAATGATTCCAGCTTAGTTTGGGTACAGGGGTTGGGGGATCGGGACACTTTCAGTCTTTCAGTTCTCGCCAAATGCCAACAATTGGAGCAGCATGGCCACGATGTATGGACACTACAAGTATAAAATCAATTAAAGTTAATGGTTCCACTGCCCTGGATGCGATGCACAAGAGAAGTGACCACTACCACGAGGTCTCTGACTTGGGAACCACCACAATCATGAGCAAGCCATCTATGCAATGCAATTACATTACTTTCTATATGTTTATGTCCTGGGAAATCATTACGCAACATTCTTCGGGCAGTCGTAAAATTTTATCCTTTGTTATTGACGGCAAACTGGAACTTTAAGATGACAATGTATAGAGGAAAGACAAATATTGATTGAAGAAACTAAGAGAAAAATAGAGTGTTTGAAGGGAGGCAAAGTCGTGGAGCACACGGAATCCTTCTAAAGAATTAAAAGGAAATGTATATAGAAATGTAAAGTTTCATCTTAGGAGTCCCTTTATAAGGAAAATTGGAAGTATTGGTAGGATGTTGTGGACTCCACTATATGAATGTTTTGAGGCTTTCTTTTGGCAAAATATCAATACAATAGCGAAGGTAACGACTTACATGGGGATAATATAAAGTAAAATTATTGTGAATTTACCATTTGATTGCGAAAAGGAATCATAAATAAATTTTGATATTTAATAGAATAAAATGATGTCAAATAAAATGTCCAAGTATGTCAAATATTTATATATTTTGATTAAATGTAATCCGATGGAATAAACTTCTGGCATAAACTTTACTCATACGAATCAGATGTTTGTAATATACCCGATCTGCTGGTAGCTTTAGCCACTAAAAAATAAACCAAAAAATTGCTCAGATTATTATTCTTAAAAATTTTGCAGATGAAGACTTTTGCTGTGGTTTGCAATCGCCCGATATGGCAACAAATCAAAATGCACGGAGACCACATAATCGCGGTTGGTGTCGTCGCAAGAATTTTATTTTATAGATGCACCTTAAATGTAGATTTTATTTATTTTTTGGCTATTGTTTGGACTTTCTGTAGGACTTTCACAAACATTATTTAATATTTATCTTTCTTCTGTCCCTTCTATTATATTATTGTATTTCTATAAAAAATATATATTTTTAGTCATGATTGGCTATTGGGATTTTTTGGTAGCTAAATGTTTGGTTCTTTTAGCACCTTTCCTTACACTGAATATCATTCGGATCAAATACATTTTAAGCAGTCAGTAATTGGACATTTTTGGCGTATATTTAAATCACATTTAATAGGCACTCTGACGGTGAACGTGAACGTGCTGCTCCTGAGCTTAGCATCGCCCGATGAAAGCAGCCTGGTGAGTGCGAAATATATATATATTTTATACATTGCATTCTATAAATTTTCGATACTTTGGCACTCTCTGCAGAAATACGAGGTGGAGTTCCTGTTGAACCAGCAGTGGAACGACCCGCGACTGCAGTATGGCAATAAGTCTCATTACGACTTCTTGAACGCCCTGCATCACCATGATAGCATCTGGACGCCGGATACGTATTTCATTATGCATGGCGATTTCAAGGATCCCATCATACCAATGCATTTCGCTTTAAGAATATTTCGGAACGGGACCATTACGTACGCAATGAGGTGTGTGTCCTATCAGCCCTGCTCTGTGTTTTCTGCTTCTCAGTTTTCAGTTTGCAGCTTCTGCTTTTCTGTTCTGTTGCCCCGATTTGAATATGAATGAATTTTTTATACAAAAACTGGCGACGAGGCCGGGCTAAGCGGCTTTAATGGCGCCAGAAAATGCAAATTTTTCGCTCAAAGTTCATATTCATTAGGGAGAGCAAGATGACAGGCGAAGCGGCAATATTTTTTTATTCTTCCAGCACATTTTTCTGCTGTTGCTTCTTTTGCTCAATTTTCCACGTTTTTTTATTTTTTTTATTTCCACTGAGGCTAGTGGAAAAATGAAAAAAAAGATCGAGGGAAAGGGTCCACGAAATATGTAAGCTAGCCGGCAAACATACGAGGCAGTAATGAAAAATAGCACAAGAAATAGAGGAATATGGGTAAAGTGAGTAAAAAAAGTAGGTATGTAAATATTTGGCCAGGTACATCGTACGTATCGTACATATAGGCCAACTCCCGGCCAGGTGAAAAATTCAGGCTCTGCACTGTTTGCTGAGAGAAAGGAAAAGCGGAGAAGAACTTTTCACAATATGCCCGGCATTTGTTGGATGCTCATGTTTGTCTTCATTTCCCGCTTTCCCTTTCCCCCTTCCCCTTTTACAACTCACAACTTGTCTACATTTTTAATTCAACAGAACTTTTCCAATTGACTGCATAGCGCAAAAGTGTCGTCCAGCAATTAAAATAAGTTGCAGTTGCCATTTACTTTCCCAGCTTTTCTCGTCCTGTGCTGTGTTTGCACAGCCAACAAGGAGAAATGTCGGAGAGCGGAAAACTGGGAAACTTGCTGGAAAAGCGACACGGGCTGAGAAATTATTATGAATTGATGCTGCTGAACAAAGCGAGATATTAAGTGGTCAAGACAAGTATTAAATTGTCCGAGGACGAAGTCCTGGGAACTATAAGGCCAAGCCATGTTTTCCGATAGATAAACATCAAAACAGCAGTAAGAAATTACGGAAAATTTAATGCTGTCATAAAAAAAGCTTAATTTTTAGTTTTCTATTTTACTGGTAATTAAAATTGCGGGGGTGCAATAAAAGTTTAAAGCGATTTAGAGGTTTCGCAAGGTTTATGTTATGCGATTCTGCAAGAAGGTTTCAACAAGGAATTTAAAGAAGAAATCTTACAGAAAGAAATAGTTTAACAAGGCAATTACATGCAAAAATATTACAAGGGCTTAAATTAAGAAATTTAAAACAAAATCTCCAAAGGCATTTGAGCTATTTTTAATTGTATACAAAATTTTTACTGACTGAGCTATCTGAAATTTCTTTACTCCATTTGGAATAACAATTAATTAATAATTTATAATTTAAATATTTTTCGTTATCTATATTTATTTAAATTACTTATTCTTCGCTTTTCCTTTTTCCAGACGTCACCTGATTTTATCCTGCCAGGGAAGTCTGCATATATTTCCATTCGATGATCCAAAGTGTTCCTTCTCCATGGAGAGCAGTAAGTTTCAATGTGTTTCTTAAAAATGTTAATAGAAAATGAAATCAAACTAGAGATAGCTTAACCTTTAACTAGATTAGGGAAATCGGACGAAATACAGTATAGATTTAAAGGCAAATAAAATAAAAATACTCTAAGTTATTCACTTTCCACAGTATTTAAATATAATTATTTAGCAATTTCAAAAATCAATTTCTTGAGAAACAAAAAGAATTTCGAGAAACTAAATTGATTAATTAAAAAATAATTGAAGGCGGCTGCCGCTGCCTTGAAAATCCGCAAATAATGACTCACAAGAGCGGGGCCAGTACGAGGAAATGTATAAATAATACGACAATTCCGGAGTGTTGAAAATGAACCTCAAGATGCTGATGCTCTGTGATGATAAAAAGATGGGCAGGCGAGCGTGTTGACTGCCACTCAAGGGAAATCTTTGCCTCCATCTGCATTCGTCTCTCTATGTGTTTGTGTGCTCTGTTGTGTCTGTCTGTGTTTGTGCAACAATGGAGAGGCGGTAGGGGCTTAAAGGGGGCGTGGCAATGCCAACTGAGGGAGGAGTAAACGACAAAAGCTGACAAAGTGACTAACAAGGCTGACTGCCTGCCACACAGCGTGGCAGACACAGAGCCGAGTTTGCGGGCCTTTGATACCCTTTTCGAGGGTGTGGTAATAAGTCCCCAAAAAATAAACAAAAAAATTAATTAAAAATTTGTTAAATTAAATAAGAACTGGCAATTAACCTACACTAATCCTTAAGTATTTACAAGCTTTTTTTTAATATTTTAAAGTGAATAAAGGCTGATTTAGTAAGCAAAAGGTGCTGTTATGCTAGCAAATTGCTTTTTACCACTTGAATTTTAAAAACTGTACAGACCTACGTCTAAGCATTATCGTGCTTTAATTGAAAGGACATTCAAAGTTCGACTTGCCTCGCCGTTGCCTACACATTGTTTTCGAAAGTCGTTTCCGGTTTCCAACCCTCTAGGAAACAACGGCTAAGAACGTGAGCGACATCGTAAATTACTTTGAGAGGATGATGATGTCGGTTCCTGCCGAGATTTTCATCTACGATGGGGGTACATCCATCGAAGTGTTTTGCCTTTTGCCAGCTTGTCATGGCTTGTTTATCAAATATGATTTAATTTCCAGGGTCTAAGAGCCGGGGACAATATGTATTTGGGTATTCCCGCCTATTTACGTTAATGTCATTAATTAATGAGATGATTGAGAGTGAGAGTGGGCGTGTGTGGTGATGGGATTATTTTGGGTTACGAACGTAATCTAATTGAGAGCTATTTTTGAATTTCTTCTTTATTTTCACCTACAGTTTCATACGAGGAGGCGCAAATCAAATACGTGTGGAAAAACGACGAGGACACCCTGCGGAAAAGTCCCTCTCTGACCACACTGAATGCATATTTGATCAAGAATCAAACGACGGCCTGTGATCAGAATAGCTGGAGAGGTAAGTCATTGGGAACTCCATGTGAATCACTTCATTTGCTTATACTTCGAATTAGCCGAGAAAGAAAGTACAGCTGGGAAAATTGTTTGCTCCTTAGTAACCGTAGTGTTTTTTGGTACAACTGGTATTTTCTTTATTAAAGCAGAAACATACAATATGGCGTATTCGAGCGATTCATTTTATTTAGGATTCCTGCGAGCGGACTCCATTATTTGGCTTGGCTTTCAAAGTTAATTTTGTCTTGATTTCCGTATACTTCGTAGTCTCAGACCTCGGCTAGACTCGCTTTTGCAGCTTTTATATATAAAAAACAAACAGTATCCAATGCCAATCTAATGGTCTAATCTTTGTCTACCTTCCCACTTCCCCCTTTTCTTATTAAAAAAAAAATAAACAAAAAACAAACAAAAAACGCTACAAACTATCCAAACAAAACACAAAACAAATAATGCCCCTAGGGAACTACAGCTGTCTTAGGGTCGATTTAATCTTTACCAGAGATCGTGCATTCTATTTCACCACCGTTTTTATACCCGGCATTATATTGGTGACGTCGTCCTTTATAACTTTCTGGCTAGAATGGAATGCCGTGCCAGCTAGATCGATGATAGGTAACAAAACCAATAAATACCAACCAACCCACCAATCAAATCAACCTCAAGCCATTACCAAGTTTTGCCCTCGCTCTCTATATATATCTCTCTCACACTAAACCAACCCAAAACCAAATAAATAGATATAATTCTTAATAAAAATACCTACTTTTAAGAAATTAACCGAATCAAAAATCAATTTTGTACGCCATTGAGAATTGATTTACTTTTCGCCTTTCGTAGCATTTGCCTTTTTCGATTGCCCCTCTTCTGTAATGTAATTTGTACAACTTTATGATTTCTGATTGCCACTTTTCCACTTCATATCAATGCGGCCAAAGTAGTAGCAAATAAAAATTTCTTAAAATTAGTAAAAAGACCAACCAAACACCCAAAGCATTCCACACCGAAAGATCCTAGCTTTAAGTTTTCATCAAAGGTTTGCTGCATGGGTTCTGTTCCTTGTATGAGAGCCACCAAATCCCACCCGACTCGAAAGCAAAGCCACTATTTTAGTTTTTCAAGTTTGTACAAAAAATAAATTTGTTTTTTTAAGTTTTCCAAACAATATAGTTGAGCCAGTCAAAAGCCATAAGCGGGATATAGTCTAGGCTAGGACCTTGAATACAAATATTAACTATTAGCTGTGTTCTTTAAATATATCAGTGCTGCCAAAAACCTATTAAAAAATCAGGAAAGATATTAGCTAAAAAAGATATATTTATTATTAATAATTATTAAATAGTAGCTACTGTATTTTTTTTTAGATTCTTCTTTAAACAAAAAAAACATTGCGAAAATTAAATTATATATATTTATATATTTGGATCACAATCAATTTGTATTTGGTAATTAATTTTCAAATCTGAATAAACTCAAGAGCTTTCTTTCTTTGAAAAATATCTGATGTTGTTCTTAAGATTCTATACAACTTTTAAAGCTTTAATCTGTAGAAGTAAAGTCTAGAATATAACACAGGAACTTGCTAAATATTTTCTGTATGAATAGATATGTATTCCCTGGTAAAAAGGACACATTGGCAGCACTGTTCCCACTATCTAAAAATCTGTTTTCTCTTTGTCTGTCTCTGTGTGTTGTGCGTGTGTTAACCCTTGGCCGAATTTGCATAATTCCGGCCTTGTTTCTTAAGGTAATTACAGTTGCCTACAGGTCGAGTTGACATTTACCCGTGATCGTGCGTATTATTTTACAACCGTTTTCATACCTGGCATTATATTGGTCACCTCGTCGTTTATCACATTTTGGCTGGAATGGAATGCAGTCCCAGCCCGGGTTATGATCGGTACGTAGCAAACTAAAACCAAAAACCAAAACCACCAGAGATTGTCAGAGCTCTCACTGAGGGAAAAAAACAAAAATCTTAGTCTTCCAACTCCAAAATCAATGAAAAAATAATCCAAATCACAACTTAGTCCTTAACGAAGTTCGTAGCCGTGTGTAAAGCGCAGTTCTAGTCAGTTATAGTCCAAATTGAAACGCAACCACGAGACACAATTGGCCAAAGATGAATCAATATATAACCCTGAGGAGCTTAGGACCATTTAACCCATTAAAAGTTCAACCTTAGCTAGCCGCTCGATTTAATTGGATTCTTTTTCATTTCAATCCATTCCTTGGAGTGATTTTCTTTCGAAAGTTATTTCCTCATTTTGTATTTTCCAACATCCTGCACTCGTAAATTTGGTAAACTGCCCAACTCCCCTGAGACCAAATGCATTGCATGACATTTTTAACCTTAACTAGGCAACTTTTGAGCTTTATTTTCGTTGAATAGCTTTGGTAAAACCGAATACGAAAAATCAACTAAAGCATTTCACAAACAATAATCATGCTAAAACGGCTACTCGAATGTTTCAACCAAATTAATAGTTTACATTTAAAAGTTAATCCATAATCACAGTTTATATAAATCAAATAATTAAATAAATAATTTGTGGAAAATAACTAAATACTTTTTAAAAGCTTAAATATACATATATGTAAGGATATATACAATATAAAATACTATACTTAAAAGACAGAGTTGAAATTAAGTCTAATTTTTTGGGGTTTTATTTGTATGAGAAACTCGATAGTGTTTACCTTTTGAAAAATAAAAAAGTCTAACCTATTAACGTACCTTTACTACTTACACCACATGTCACAATAATTGTTTAGAAAGCATTTTAAAATATATAATATTAATATATTAATATAATCAAAATACGAAAATAAAACTCTACTCTACTTTCTGGAGTAAGTATCCTTTAGTTTATAACCAACCATTTCAGCTATGGCTGATACTTAATGTGTATCCTATAACACTTTATAATATATATAAAAATACATATCCACTCATACAAATAAGTCAATTTAAATGTTAGCTTAGTTTATTTTAATTTTAACTATTCACTTTCCACTATTGCCTTGACCTCAGCTGTTTGTATCCAGTGAACCAAGGCTAATGCAATTATTATGCGCTATCCCTAGATCCAAAGTGGGAAGAGGGAAACCGAAATAAATGGCATGGGAGCAATGCAAAGAGAATGTCAACCGAAATATCCTGCGACTCATATGTCGCTGGCAGCTGCTTCTGCTCCAGCTCCTGGACAGGATACACGGACACGGCCCTTTCCTGGTATTTTCCTGCAACGACGACGGATGAGTAGGACTCCGAGATGATGATGATGAGCGTGGAGCGGTGGTCACATCACACATGATGATTTATGCATAAGCCATATGGGCAACATGGTCTGGGCAAATAGAACAGAAAGCTCTACCGGTTCCCGGTGCGTGTAATGCAAAAACTACAAAGTGCGGCCAGAGATGAAAAAACGGCAGATGGGGATTATACAGGCTTAGAGCTTGACTTGGCTTTCAGTTGTAGTAAAACATTTGCAAAGCGAAAAAAAATGTTTTTAAATTGTTAGTTAGATGGTATGAATCTAAAATACTTCAAGGGCGTGCGCTGTAACGGAATACTATTCTTTAATTTAAAGACTTGTATACTCTTTAAGAAAATTACAAGACATTTGATAAAATGTCACTTATTTTGATAGAATTCATGTAAACTACAAGGAGTGACAACGACAGCAAATGCTTTTCTTGTGTATATGCAGAAATTGAGTAAAAAAGCGCAGAGGAAGGATAATTCAATTTCTGGCTGCCATTGTCTGCCCAGAGCAAACACAATCAAACGACATTTCAATGACAAAAGGAAACTAAATAAATAAATAGTAAGAAAAAAGCGGCGAAATGGCAAATGGCTGAAGGCAAGCGATGCCGTTTTGTTAGTCAAAGTGCCGACATTGCATGCATTTTACAGCAGCAGCAGCATCGGCAGCTCCTTGCCAGGGGATCGCAGCGCCATCTTCCTGCCTCATTTGTGACTTTCTCGAGCAGCTTTTCCTAGCAGCATTTTGAGCAGCAAAGTGCAGCGTCGAGATTTCCCTATTTTATCACATTTTCCTATTTTCTTTTTGGGCCAGAGGGCGGATACCGAAACGCTGGCAAATTGAAAATCGATGGTGTTTCGTGAATGCAGCGAGGCGAATCTGGCAAGTACTCCTTGTTGCAGGATGCTAAAAACCAGTTTAATTCCGCCAGTGAATCGTTGACGTAACTAATTAGGCAACTAACATAAGATTGATAATGTCGCCTGCTGAATGGACAGTAAAGGAATAATTAATATTAAATGTCGGCCAAAACCTTCAACAAATGTAAAATAAATGTGATAAATATATCCACTTTAGCTCCAGTTCGATTCGATTAATATATTATATATTGATTAAGAATTATGTAATTACAGCAATACTCTAAAAAAACCCTTTTATATAACAAATATGTAATTTATTGATATCACAAATGAGAAATCAATCATTTGATTATGTTATTTTTAAAGCCTTTTTGCTTGAATAACTGGAAACATAACTTATATTTAAGCAATTAATTTTATTAATTTATGTATTTAAATCAAGTTACAATAATAATATGAAGGTAGATAAGTATATACATATACATATACTTTATTATTTGCACTGTCCAAGATTTATTAGTCATAACAAGCTATATAAAAAAATACAATCTGGAACTTCGCATTAGTATTATATGTTCAACATTAAGCTGAGGTTCCAGAATATAAAATTAAAAAAAACATAAATAGAATTTCCACAGCTCAATGGATTTCGTTTAAATCAAATTCTAGTTTTATATTTCAAGCGATCAACTAAGTAGTTTTCGTTAACTTTTCTTTAGCTTATGCACATTTACTGAACTGCTAAAGCAAAATACAAACAAACATTTTAAGTCATAACGACTCCTGCCCGAGTCCTGGACGATAAAACTCAAATTATAAACTTTTGTACATATTGTCGAAACTAATTAAAACAACTGAACTAAACGCCACAGAACATACTTCCCCTATCAGACCCCCCCTCACGACCCACCAAAAGTGCAGTGCTTCACTAATTACGTGTCAAATGGCTAATGCAAGTTTCTCTACAATCCACAATGCACAATCAACAACCAACAATCAACAACGATTTCGCACTACAACGAACCGAAGGCGTGACAACCATGCTGAATTTCTTCACTACCTCGAACGGTTTCCGGAGCACCCTGCCCGTGGTCTCCAATCTGACGGCGATGAACGTGTGGGACGGGGTCTGCATGTGCTTCATCTACGCCTCGTTGCTGGAGTTTGTCTGCGTCAATTACGTGGGGCGAAAACGACCGCTGCACAACGTCGTCTATCGGCCGGGCGAGAATCCCGTAACACAGGTAAATTAAATAATAATTCAATCCAGGCCAGCCCCGAATCCCCCCGAAAAAAGAAAGTAAAACGAAAACAATGAGCTAATCTCGTATGCATTTTGAAAGCAATTAAATATGAATTTTACATGAGCGTACAACAGCGAGAAAAGCTAAAAGAAAATATAATAAAAACACACAACGAACACACCAGCCTACATTCGTACTATATAAGTTATTCAAGTTATTTGTTCTTCCCGTTCTTGGTTTTTTTTTCCTAAGAAGCCAGAAACACCTGAGCCTATGTCATACTCGTACAGCCGTAAATATATACCTATATATATATGAAAACTCAGTCAAAAACAATTCGATTACTGCCATTGTGTTGCGTCCCCCTTCTCTCTCTCTCTCTCTCTCTCTATCTATCTATCTGTCTATCTCTCTTCCCTTCTATACGTATACCCCGACTTTTGATCACCTATATCCGTGTACTGTCCAGTCTTATTTAACGGTCTTTAGTTCCTAGATCCATATCCATATCAACATTATCAACAACAACGAAATGCTCGCTATAAAAACTCACTTTGTGTTGATCTCCAACTATCCCGAACTTAGCATTTTGTACAACAACTTTTTAAACTATATAATAAACGTAAATTTGTGTGTCCAATATATTATAATACAGCAAGAGAACGAATAACGAAATGATTTAAGCCAAACGATTTGCCCCCTTTGATTTTTGTTCACACTTATTTTTGGTTTTTTATGTTAATCTTTGTCCTTCAAGAAGGATTACTGTCTATGTATGTGTACTTATTGTGACGATACTCAGTTGTTTTATTTGTTTGCATTTCTATTATATTTACCCAATAAATTATATTATTTTTTGAGAAAAAAGGCAAGTCCTTGTGATAGAACCCCGTTTTCTGTTATGTTTTAATTAATTTCTAAGTGTTGTATAATACAATTGTTCGTACGGAAAACAATGCGTTTTATTCATCTCCAATTAGTTTGCAAATATCCTAACAAACCTCCTAAAGCCTAAAATGAATAATAATAAACAATTCAATTGAAGCGTTGTACATGCCCGTGGGTAGGTATGTTTATTTATGTTTTCATTATTTCTAACCGAAAACGAAACCGAAACTGAAGCAACAAAAACTAAAATTGATTTTACAAAATCCAAAACCTATGAAATATGCATTTTGTTTTTAAGTAGGCACTTTTCGAATTAAGAACTAAAGACGTTTTGATAATGCACGTTAAGCGATTTTCTTTGATGTGATTTACATTTTTTGTGTGGAACTCCGTTTAAGTGGCATGTTTACCTTCTCTAAATAAAAGAAAAACTATGACCATTTTCATGAATAATGTGTATACGAAAATGCCACTTAAATCAATTCCATTTCCAAGTCCCATGCATTATAATGCTTTTTATTTTCCTCTAAGAAAAGCCTCGTCGAAGGGGGCCTAAGCGAAACCGAAAAAAAATCGAACATTGTTCCCAATTTTAGTGATATTTATATGCGATTATTCGAATAACCACCAGCTAAAATTTAATTTCATCTCAAGAATTAGCAGCTAAGTGAGAAACAGCAATAACAATAACCATAATAAAGAAAAGAGAGAAAAAACTATGAAAATCGAAACTAAACCCAAAACAGAAATGACAACCAACCAAACTTAAAGTGTGTTTTGAGTATGAACATTGTTTTGTGTACATTTTTGCAGCGTCTTCCAGCAGTACTAAGCAGGATCGGAGTAATTCTTGCAAGTCCTTTGGTAAGCTATCAACCACAACTCATGCACCACCCCGCCCTGCCCTGACCAAAGCCCGCCCGAACCCAAAAAAAACTATAATAAAACAATTTAGCAGCAAAAGCCCTACTAAAACACACGAATACTAACACTGGGACACCGTCTTGAACCCTCCTATTCCCGACCCTGCCCGAAAGTCCTTTCCCAAATACAAAAACAGCGAAAAGTAAACCTAAGAACAAAAATGGCATGCGAATTTCGCTTTGATGAAATGCATTGAACAAGTTTTGTTTCGATTTTGGTTTTTGTGTTTCCTTTCCCGAAACATTGTTTTATTTGATTTTCGAGCCAAACGGAAAACCAATGAAAATACCAATAAATATAATTCAGATTTCAATAATTACCCAGTAGATTCGCACTCGCTTTCAATGTATATAATTCCATATTTAATACAATTAATTGTTTTCATTATTTATTTACGTTTATGCGCTTTTTACTTTTTTATCCAAGAAACCATAAAAAAACTCGTAATGTATTTAAACACCTGACAGCTAAATCTATGCATAATTAATATGCGTGGCATAATTGTTTTTGAAGAATCTATTTTCACACTAATGACTACAACAACAACCAACCGCAGAAACGACAACAACAAGCACAACATATAGAAACCTCATGATGAACAATAAATGAATATAAATATATATATCAATAAAACACACTTTAAGGTCACTTACAATTGGGAAAAATGTTACGAAAAATAATTGTAACAAAAAAAAAGCGAAAAAACCGATTAGCAAATAATATGGAAAATATTCTCTTACATAAACGCAAAAAGAAAAAAGATGATATCGGAAATGTTATAAATCAATTTTGTTATTTGCCCTTGATTTACATTTTATAATTTTACTAAACGAATTTCGCTATGAAAAAAAAAAACATTAAATTAAGTTCTTTACTGATTTCTTTTCCCGACACGCCCTCTCAAATACCAATGAAACAAATTCCAAAAAAAATAGAAATGATGCCGGAAACGCCGGCCACTATTATTTATGGTCCCAACCAGTTGTAGCTGAAGCATTCGTGTTTTCTTTCGTTATTTTGTGTTGTCTGTGTAATGCTTGAAAGCTTTTTGTTTAGGCGTTTAGTTCTAGTGCATTTTGTGCATCTGTATGTTAATCGATAAATATAAAAACACTCTCATGCAATCTACTATTTACAAAACACAAGAAAGAAAAAGCGTTGAGTACACTTTTTACGTGTCCTGCCATAAAAAAATAAATAATTCTGTTAGTTCGTGGTGAGTCCCCGATAAAGCAGTATGCAAGCAGGGTACGTTACTTATGTGATAAAGCAGTGCCAGTTGTGTGTTTCGAGGGAAATTCGATGGGAAATTTTAGAAAGAGGTGTAACTACAAAGGTTGGTGTGTTTTTAAGCATTTGGCAGATATTTCAAATATATTCCAGCTTCCTAGAAAAACTAATTATATAATTAAGCGTATCTTTAAAATATTTAGAATCCAAAATGCATGAAGTGGTTTTTCGAGAAATAAATACCTTTATTGAAAATTTTGAAACTTCTTGAAAGAGTATTTAAGATGAATGTGTTCTGAACCCTTTATATTGGTAAAGATTTTACATTTGAAAAATATTCCAGTTTTGTAAACAACCTAAATATAATTTTTTAATCTTTTAATATTTTCCGAATTTTGACACAAAATATAATATGTAATTTATTGTGCTCATTTTGTAGGAGCTAATACAAAAGTATTTTTTTAACATTTATTTTTGAAAATTGAATATGAAATATGGAGGGGCTTAAATTTTAAAGTAAATGCTTTAACTGTAAACCCTTCGATTCCAATCGAAAAACTAACCCCAATTACTTGTGTGGCCTTCGAATATCCTGACTAAAACCACCTGTGTGTCTCTCTCCGAAAATTGTCTTTCTCTTCCCCGCGTTCGAAAAAAAAAAATACAAACAAAAAATAAAAACATACACAAAAAACACTCCAAAGAATCCAAGACAAATCAAGACCGAAAACCAAGAACCAACCAAGTCCCCACTCAACCAACCCGCTCTGTAATCGAACGCGAATTTCATGCCGCTTTTGTAATCCGAATCCTCTGAAAAGGCAAGCGCCGCGGCCACGCCGGCCATGTCGATGGGCGGTGCAACGCCCCTGTCCGGCGGAACCACCCCAGCCGCCTCCTCCTCGGTGGCCACGCCGGGCACCCCGAGGACTGCCGATCCGGAGGAGTTCTTCGGAGGCGGAATGCGTTGGCAGGAGGCGCATGGCGGCATTATAGGCGCCGCCGTTCAAAATCTGCGAGCTCGCTCCATTAAGCGGAAGGCGTCGGCCAGGAGCCCCTCCAGCTCCATATCGCCGCAGCCCAGGGCCATGGAGCACCTTTACGAGGAGCCCGTCACCACCGTCACCAAGGTGAAGTTCAAGGACGAGCTAAAGCAGGAGCAGGAGAAGCCACCGGAGACCTTGTCGGCTCTCCGGCGATCGGTGGCCACCAGCACACCGGCCCTGGTGGTGAGGATCGAGGCAGAAGTCGAGCCCAAGGCCGTCCAGGACATGGAAATGACGGAACGCCAGCTAGCAATGCCGCAGAAGCCTCCGCGCCGGAAATCCTCTCGCTCCACTTCACCGGCCTCCGTTTACGGCGAGTGCAGTGCCATGGATGAGGCGGTGGACGCGGAAGCCACCGTGAGTAGCGGACACACCAGAATCGCTCCCGAGACTAACCAATGATCCAAAGAAAAATTACGCCAGAGTATCGCAGATTTTAAATTAATTAAAAGCTGCGTACTGTTGAACTGTAAATTTGCTGTCGTTCATGGCATATTTTTCGGCAGCATTTTAATTGATTTATTATCCCCATCGATTTCCGCGGCACCCCTGAAGATAGTTTAAACCAATAAATCCGCTCTTGTTGTTGTTTGCACGGTTCAACTAATAACTAACCATAACAATGTAAAAAGCATTAAAAGCAGCAAAAGCAGCCAAGGGAAAAGTTGGCCAAAAGGCGAACACCGAAGTTCGTCCCCCTTCACAGAACTTGATTGCCTGCGGTTATTTTGATTGCCATTTGCCAAAACACCCACAGCAAATACCCAAGAAATGCACCCAAACACGCACACAAAAAGTTGGCTTTTTTCTCTCTGCGTTCCAACTTGCAATCGAACTTTAAATGAAAGACTAACAACCGAGGAATTGAGCAACTCTGAGAGTAACTGCATTAGACATGAGGAATTTCTGCAGGCCAAGGGGGAAGTACAAAAGGCCAAGCAATTAGGGTTAAAAGCAAGTCAAAGTTGCCATAGCCAAATCAAAGGCAAGAAGCAATAAACACGTTTTCTCAAGTAATTGCTCCTAAGCTAAGTGATTTAATGCCAAAGTCACAGTCGTTAGGAGCTCAACAATTGTGATTTCTTCAAGGTACAAGACATTATAAAGGGTTTGATAAGAAGTAAAATAGAACCGGAAGAGCTACTGAAATAATTCTTTAAAGAGATATGCAAAACTAAATAATAGCAAAAAATAGGAAATGGAAAAGTTTACACTGAATTTAAAACCTGGTGTATTTTATTTAATTCCTTAAGACACATTTTTAAGGGATTTGGATATCCTAGCTTTTTCTAAGACACCCATGTATAATATTGTTTTAGGATTCATTAAAATAGTTCTATTAAGGAAGCTAACTTTGGGAAGCCAAAGTTTGCATATCCATACAATGTTTGCAATGTAATTCGTTCAAGCTTTTCAGTGGTAGTTTTTATTAACCCTAAAAATCTTGATATTTAATTAAATTTTTTTTAATTACAATTTATCAATTTTTGGATATGTGTAAATTATTTTATAGGCTCAAAAATTACTTATTAGCTTCTTTGCTAACTTCTGACTGAAATTATAATAACCTGCAAGGGTATTAAATCCACATTAACTGTTTTGTGTTTTTCAAAATTCGTGTAGCAAAATATGAAGGCAATAAAACCTTGGAGACGTTTTCACCCTTGTAATTTTCGTTGCAAGACCCCCTAAAACCCGCAACTCTTCGTTGTCACAGCTTCAAGCCAATTGCCAGGCCATAAATCGTTCAACTTCTCCCCGCCGAAAAGTGCTCGAGTAAATCAAACTTATCGGAGCGGAGGAGGAGGAGCCCGCCATCAAGATAGGAATGCAAACCGCATAAAGCAAATAAGACCGACTCAAGTGGGCGTGATGGAAGACCATGTTTCAGGAAAACTATTTTATGGGAAGTTGCGCACGGCGTCGAGGACGAGGAGGACGACGACTTCCGACAGAACCAGGACGCCACTCCAGGATGCGCGGCTCCAGGAGGAGTTGCAAAACGGAAAGCCGTCGACAGCAAGGTGGCTGGGAAAATGCTCTCCGCCATTAGCATGTAAATTAAAAATGGTGCACGCGTTTAAATTGGCGCCTGGCTGCCAGGTGGACGAGGACATGGGCATGGACAGCGGGATGACTGCGCCGCAACAGGACAACATAATTATTCATGAGCGCCCCAAAGTGGAAAATGCCGTAATGAGCCCGGGAGCACCGGAAAAACCAACGACACGAAATGAAACACAAACAAATGGTCGCGAAGGATGTGGCCGAAACTGAAAACAAGAAATACGAATACGAAAGTGAAGCGAAACGAAGGTACATCATAATAGCCGCCAAAATGTTCTCGAAAGGATGCGCAAGGATTTTCAACGGGAAAGTTTTGAGCCGGCATTTCTCTCTTATTTTGGGATCAGGCTCTTATGCAAATACGAAAAAAGTTCACCGAGAAAATTCACGGGGGAAAATACTTTTCCGCGCCGCTTTCCCCGTTAATGCTAATTGCACTGGGCATATAAATCTTCGCTTGTCATACATTTTTCAACAGTTTTTCGCAGTATTGTGTTAATAAAATTAAATTGTAAAATAAGCAGCTCTGGGACCACTTAACGTAAGCGGCTTCAGAGCACTGTTTGCTTTAAGATATTGCAGACCTTTGTCGTATTTAGGTTGAAATAATTTAAAATTTAATGTGGTATATTATTTCCCCTTTCGGAAGTCCTACTAAGCCAAAATGAAAACAAATTTCATGAGACTTTCCTTTTAAATGGTAGCTTAAATAAATTCCAGGTATTAAATGTTTTACATTTGCTAGACAAATATATTAATAAAGGATTCTTATAGATTCATGTCTGCAGTATAATTGAAAAAAAGCAAATAAAAATAACTTTTTCCATTTTTGTTTCCTCCGAAAACCAAAGAAAAATATGGGAAATGGTTGAGAAAAATATGTTAATTCTTTACAGAGAAAATGGATTTAAAAATCGTATTAAAATATCAACAAAAACAATGGGTATAAAAAAAAACACAACAAAAAGAGGAAAAATATAGCCAATACCCTTTCCTCGTTACTATATTTTACTTAAGTTAAAGTTTTCAAAGTTTTCACAATCTGCTGAATTGAATATCGTTTAAAGAACCTTGTTGATTTTAGGAGGAAAATAACGTGAAACAAAGTACTGACTCAGTACAACTCCCGTGTTTAATTTAGGTCAGCCACGTTATCCGGCTCTCTGGCTGCTTAAACACACCCGCATAATACATCTCACCTAAGTAACTGTTTCCTCCACCCTCCCATTTTCCACAGTTTCCCCCATTTTCCGCACTTGCCGCACTTTCCCGCGTCTCGCAGCCACCTTTGGCTGAATTTGTGCACTCGGAAAATGGCCGCCAGCTGCTGGCAAACAAAGACAAGTTAGTTGCCAACCCCCGGGCGACCTCCTCCCCCACGAATTTACCCGGGAAAACCCCCCTGGTTTCCCCCTGCATTGGATGCAACTCGGGTGTACGTGCCACTGTAGCTGCAATAAATTGTAGCATACTTGCGAGCGGACGCAGTTAATTTCCCTGCCTGCCACCTACGACCATTGGACTATTTATATCGTTCACAAATTTTTGATGTTAATTATGCTTACAATTTCCATTAAGCGTACTGAATTCAGGCGGAAAAAGGAGAGGGAAGCATATTTTTTAAGGCCAAACTGTGTAGATATACACTTAACATTTTGTAAGATATAATAACCACACCCAAAGTTAAATTTTTTAATGTGTGCTTAGAGAGTTATCAGCCTATGTATATAAGCTATGGGCCTTGTTGTGTTTAAGCTCCAACACCTTAGCCTAGTGATATCCAGTATTGAGCACGCTTTAAACCACACAATAAAATGCACAAAACCCCTACTAACCCCGTATGTGTTCATTACAAACCATTTCCCACACACCGTATATATTCGTCTTCATAAACACAACATCACACATCAAACAAAAAACAAGAATTAACACAAATATAAATTTTAGAACCAAACATAAGCATTTTTTTTAGCCGTTTAATACTTTTCTTTCAATTTGAAACTTAAATTCTCATCCCATTTGTGACTATTTTCAGTTGAACCTTTAGATGAAATATATATAAAAACACAGCAAAATTCTCATGCCATTCTCATGTCAATCGAAATACAAAAATTCTATACAAATTAATACAGCTTTAAAACAAATAACAAATGATTTAACTACTGTACGTGCAAAGAAATTTAGTAAATTTGAAAAACCTTTCAATAAATTCGATTAAACTGCGCTGTGGATATAAATAGAGTGCCATGTACTAAACGCGTTTCTGCTCTTTTTTGCTTTTTCAAATGCTGCCACTGACATAAATACGAATGCAAACTAATAATAATAACAATTAAAAGCCCGTAAGTATGCTGACCGAATAAATATAAAACAGTTTTTACTTTTTTCCACTCATTCTCAGTAGTTACAATTGTTAAATAATCAATGCAAAGAGCATTTCCAGCGCTTTTGTTATACAAATTACGTAGTGTTATTTGCGTTAGTTTTCATATATATATTAAATCAACTTTAATAAATCAAATATTTTTCTACCTTTTTTCATACATTTTTGACATACTTATACGCTTTTTGCTGGGTTTTTGCATCAACGAAATGCAAACAACCAAAAAAATGTAACCCAACTGCAACTGCCAATCCAATTTTCCGTTTCTTTTTTCGTATGCGTTTGTGTCTGTATGTATGTATGTGTAAATAACTCCTTTTTTACCAATTGTATTTGACTTGTAAACGCGCCAACTTGTTTACAATCCATCACCCGGCCGAAAACCGAAACTAACGTATAAGTTTTTTAAATTTACCGCCGTCTACCAGGGCGAGAAGCGACGCGACGCCGGCGCCCCCAACGAGATCGTCGCCTGCACCACCTGCGGCGGCAGCAACAGTCCGTGCACCCACTCGGCGAACAACGGCTGCGCCACGGAGGTGAGACCCACCACACAGGATCCGTTGGATCCCAAGGGGTGCCCGAAGGATACACCGAAAATAAACTTCTCCTTATTTAATTGGGTCCAATCACAGGTTCATAAATCATATGAAAGCTTTGTACTTCCGAAGAGACTGTTAGGAAATTTATGTTGCACTTTAACTTTAAATAGTGACTTGAGTAGGATCTAAAATCTTTTACAAATTTAAAAATAATTCAAATAATATTAGATTTAGAGTTAGGACTATAAAATCCAATTATATTTCGATTTAAATTGCAAAAAGAAAGATATAAGAAAGATGTGATGATATCGATTTATTAATGCAATATTCAAGTCATTCACATTAAGATTTTAACGTTGCGCTATGAGTGAAAAAAAATATATTCTGTTTAATATATCGGTCCAATTTCCATCACCGTCTGAAAATTTTCTTAAAAGATACATATTTTTTTTAAATAATAATAAATAGAAAAAATAATTCTGATATTTTTTGTCTATAAAATCAATATTTCAAAGTTCAGTGTTAATTTTGATCAATTCAAATTAATTAGATATACAGCAAAGACTTCATGAATTTTTTTATACAAAAAATTAAAACAACGATTAATGCGATTGCTCAAGGCAAGTTCGTTTACTAACCAGATTTTGTTTTTATGCGAAATTTTTCAGGAAAAATACCTGAGCAAAAAGAGAAGTTTATTTTCAGAACAATATTAGAAAAAACATTAACACACTTCATTCCTTACAGACCTGTTTCGTCCAAGTGCGCAAAAAAGAGCCACCACATCCAATTCGAGTGGCCAAGACGATCGACGTCATCGCTAGAATTACATTTCCAACAGCTTATGCCATTTTCCTGATATTCTTCTTTGTACACTATAAAGGATTTTCGTAAAACTAAGCAAAACACACTGAAAACAAAAATGAATGCATAAACATACGTATTTAGATACTTGAACACGCTAAATTGCGAAGCAGTGCCGGAAAAGCCGACTCGATTGCATTATTCGCAAAGTAATTTGTAGAGAGACATGCGAATTGTCGTGAACACACTCGTTTGCTACGTTCTAGGGCCTTGCAAAGTCATCTAATTTTAATGTAACAAAGGGAAACACAAAGTACATCTAATTATTAATTAACAATTATTTAAATGGCAACAACATGACAAAAACAAGTGATAAAAACGTCAAAATGAATAAATTAGTTTAATCTGAGTTGTTAACGGGGAAAACAAAAACAAAAACCAAAAGAAAATGAATGAGTTGTTAATAATTAATATTTACGAAAGTTAAATTTATGCAAATGAGCAAAACATACGAAAGAAACATTTTCGACTGCCTTTTTTAAAAATAGTAAAAACAAACTAAAAATAAAAAACTTTAAATTAAATTTGCAAATTTTTGCATATGCTCGAAAATGCATTAGTTAATTATACCAACCAAAGAAACACTGTCTAGCAATTGTAATATATAATATTTAACAATTTATTAAGCAAACAAATTAATGCTGAAAGTACCAAAAACAAAAGGAAACACACGATCCAAGAAGATAAAAAGACCTAGCCTATAATTATGAAATATGAAACGCAAACCAAACAGCTTTAAGGCTTTACCTATTTGAGTAGTCGAAATGATAAAACCTGTTTATACACCCAAACATATATATAGATGTTATATATTTACAAGCAGCTCTAGTCAAATATTATGAAATCCAAGTCCAAATCTGTTCTATTCAATTCAATGAGTTGGAATGCCTCCGCATATGTCAAAGAGTAAACAAACGAATCACACAAATTGTTAATCATCTCACACGGTTTTTATGATACGCAATACTGTATATACTATTTATTTAAATGTTTAGTTCAATTCTGTTTATTTTTTCAATAAATGTTCAATTTATAAAGCAGAATCTGACCTTTTCGTACCACAGAAATTTGTTACAAATGAACCGCCGTAAAGTTGACCACAGAAATGCTTTCCTTAACTGAAATTCAGGTGAAAACACGACAAAATTTGGATTTTATGCTAAATAGATAAAAAACTGAATTAAAAATAGTAGTTCATCATCATTAGTTAATTTTACTTTCCCCCATCAAAGCCTTTATAAGTAGCAGCAGGAATTGCCTAAAAGTTTTATTAAAATACATATCAAAGCTCATAGATGAAACATAACTACAAGCAAACTAAAATATTTACAACAAATAATGTATAACAAGAAAAACTTTATAAAACTCTCATAAGTAGCTATGAAGCGTATGCCAACCGAACTATAAACTCACAAAACTAACACCCAAGTATTTTAGATAAAATGTATGTGGACGAACGAAAGCATAATTATAATACCTAAACAAGCACAACCTAAAATTCAAAGAAACCTTAACCAAAACCAAATTTAAACCTTGTGATAAACAACACAAAAACCAAAACTAAAAACAAATGAAAACTAAATCTACATGAACCTTTGCATACGAAATTTTATTGAAATTAATTGAGAGCAGGTTATTGAGGGCCACCGTTACAAATTGTTTAAACAATATTACCTATATAGAACACAATACGCGTATACACACAAAATGCTTTTTGCAAATATATAAATTTATGGATTTAGACCAGTGTAGATTTTTTGGGAAACTTTCTTTTCGCCATTTTGCAAGCTCTTCGCAGTTATTTCTCGTTTACCAAAAAATTAAGAAATATTTAAATATAAATAAACTACAACTAAACGAAAAGAGGAGAAAACCCAAAGACAAGGACAATCTTTTTGCAATTTACAAAAACCAAAAACTAGGACGAGTCAACTTTTGGACAAGCAATGCCGAATATAGTTCTGAATCCTTTTGTATAATTAGCTGCTTATATCGACCACAAAATACACAATACACACAGAAACTGAGATCCAAATTCATCGAGTCCAAGTAAAAATATATTTGTTTTGCAAAACGATAGAGGAAGGGGTGAGGAGACTTTGCTGAATATGTGGCCAATATAAGGAATGTACAAATAAATTATGTAGAGCAGGATAAGCCCTAGGAAACTATATTCGATTCATTTTAAAACACATTTTTGGGAAAGGTGCCTTCTTTCAGAGAATGAGTATTTATCGATTGCTTAAATTAAATGGTTTCAGGCGAAACACCCTTCTTGAGTTAGTTTTTGACTAGCAACCAGTGCCCTTTAGCGTCTTCAGTTTGAAATTATTTCGAACTCCTCACAAGCTAAACTGCTGATAAACCAAAGTAGAAGCTAATCCAAAGACCAGTAACACACTTAAAAATATATATAAAATTGAAATAGATATAAAACGAAGCCATAAAAGCCATTGATTAAATTAACAAGCGATAAAACTAATATTGAAAACATCTGTTATAAGCATCACCCATAACCGATGGTTAATAATACAGATCACAGGACACTTTTTAAATTCTCAATACCGAATAGCTTTATAATTTGTATATTCTAAGGGCAGAATGTAAATATTAATAACAAAGTTAGAAGTTACATAATTTTATCTAAAAACTTGAAACTAATTTATTTATAAATCAAATTTGCAAAATCTACGCCAGTCAAACTGAACTGTTTGCTAAAGATTTGTTAAAACAAAAAAAAAAACAAATAACATAAAAGAAAACTATATATTAAAGAGTAAAAAAAGGAAGCAAACAAGTTAAGCCATTGGGGCAATTTCAGTTGCCCAACTTATTTCACATACGAGTAGATTTCTTAAAGATCAATTACAAAATCCAAAATCCCCACTACGCTACCAAACGTAATATTTATAAAACAACCTTTTTTATAATGCACTAACTTGAGCATAATAAAACCCAATTTATTATCATTGCATTCCCAAAACGAACATCATGTAAATACACCAGGAACATAAACCAATTCAGAAAATTAGTAGTAAAAGCGAGAAAATACATATATGGAAAAGATTAAAATATGGAAAAGCAACCAAAACAAACGAACAAAAGCCCGGAAAACTAATAAACACAGCAGCTTCGCATTAATAAAGATCGTCTCAAACAAAAAACGAAAAAGGATTATTAAATAAATTTGAAATAATCACCATTTTTTATTGGAGGGGGAAACGAGAGCTTAGAAGATTGATTTTGTATAAATTGAATTATATTTAGATAAATACAACATATGTTTTTTTATTGTCTTGCTTGGTATTAAAATTTTAATCGAACCTATAAACTATATATATTGTTGACTTTTTGAGGGGTAACATAATTAAAATTCTAAATGATTTACAAATAAATTTGTAATTATAATTTGTAAACTTGATGTGCAGATGGTTTAACTCTTCACCTTCTCAGAGTTTAAATAAACGATTTGTATGGTGAAGATATGATCAATTCCCAATTTGATCGAATGGTTCAGTCAAAAATAAGCTTACTAAAGTTAGGTTCTATTATTAATCATGTTGGTATACTTCTCTTATTATGAAAGTTAAATTATTAAAGGTAATAGTATCGGAACACGGCAACATATTTATATAAAAATGCTTTCGTATTCATGAAATTTTGCTGACTAATCAGGCCGTTAGGCCGTTATTAAAATAGTTCATATTAATTTTTAATAATTTTAAGTTACAGCCATAATCAGGTAAGTATCTTTATATATAGTATATAGTTGCTGCAAAGTAAATTCAACGGAAAAAGCGCGGGTTTTCAGGTCAATGCACACGAGACGCAGACTTAGTCGCAGTTGCCGTTAAGACAAGGCAACCCCTAAAAGGGAGATACAACCTGCCAATGAATGACAACAGAATGCACTCGGCTACAACTGATAATGCACAGAGAACGAAACTTATCATTCTAAACTGTCTAAAATTTGTATATAAATAATAACTTCTTTGTTTAAATTAATTTTCAAATGTGGATTCAAGATTTGTTAAATAAAAAACTATGTCCCAGATTCAGACACCACCAAATTCAATTTCAGCAAAGTCCTTAAGAGATTGAAGACTTACAAATTATTTTTATATAATAATTTATTTGACAGTTACCAGTTCTTCGCAGTGTATTTATAGGAACTAACTCCGGATCAGCTCTCACAGCCCTCTTGAAGGGAGAAAACAAAAAACAGGTTCAGCCAAAGGTTCAAACTCGGAAGCGGCCAACGAGGACAAGTATTTTGACCCGCGCAACAGCTTCCTTCCGCCCCTAACCAAAGGCAACTGTCTTTTAGCTCGAAAAAGAAGTATACCTACACGAAGAACAATTCTGGCCTTTCTTCTCTTAAAAAAATTATAAACTTATATTTGATTTTAATTTGATCTTGTTCAGAATGTAGAGAATACTTAATTTTAGCATTAATTTTGTGTAAGAAAAATATATCAAAATATAATAAAATAGTTGCAAGTAAAGATTTGGAGAAGTATCTAAACATTTTAAATATATTAATTATAAATAGAAATATATAACGTATTTTAACAATTTATTTGATATACGTTCATACAAATGTCTCTCACTGTACGAGTGTGAGTTTAACTGGGTTCGGAAAACGGTTCGGTGACTCCTGCACCTGCAGCAGCAGCCGGCGATGATGGCACGCGGTAAAGGCAAAGGTATTAACATTTTGAGGCAGGGGCAGGTTCTACCTGCAACATGCTGGATGCAGTTGGCCGATTGTCGTCTGCCACTTGCCACTTGTAATTATTTTCGTCGTTGCGAGTAAGTGGCCCAAAAGGTAACAGTCGCCCCTTCTTAGGACTGGGTACAAAATTATATCCACCTCTCTCTCGGCGGGTAAAATACGTTACAATTTGTGAAGATCGAACACATGTGAATTGATCTTAGGAAATATTTATGTCAGGGTCAGTCTGGGAGGCAGAAGGACATGTGTGTCGGGCAATAACAATGGGACAAAAGGTGGAAAACAGCTGATGCTGGCACATTAAAGAAAATATGTACATAATTGCTCGTTTCGAAGTCATAATCCAGGATGTTATAAATTAAAGGAGACAGAATCAATAAAGGGACCAAAGAGGATAACATTTTTACATAGCAAAAAAATAATAAATTTTAGTAAGAGCAAAAGATTGTACAAGTTTTAATATACGTAATAAATCCAATGTCCAACAATTTCTGTGGCACTCCTGCACTATGGTCCAGCCGACCACTTTTCTTGGCCAAAACCCATCAAGTGAGTCCCACCTAGTCCCACCTTGATTTGTTCGATTACATATAGTGAGTAATGCCACATTTGACCACATTTCGTGATATTTGCAATAAAGAATCACCACATTTTATATGTAAATGCCTACTGAAAGCTGTAATAATGTCTGTATACTCATGCCAACTGATAAATATCAAATAAAATTAATTGAATGTAGTCATTTGGGTAAAATACAATCTCAAAACCAAATTTGGAACCGTGTATAGATTTTGTAATAAATTTGTTGTACAATTAAATGCAAAAACAAGACTATTTTCCGATTCTTCCTATGAAAACTATAGGAATTCGTTATCCGACTTCGATGAAACTTTTAAAGTTTAGTAAAAATGACATAATCTTTAAGTAACCGAAGTTTTATGAATTTATCTCAGACTTTTTTCAATCGTTCCTGTGAAAGCTATAGGATTTAGTTTTCTGATCCCGATAATTTTTATACAGTATCATCCCATAATTACAAAAATACGATTGGTAAAGTCTCAAGTTGATACCTTTAATATTAACGGAGTTATTAATTTTGGCCAGAAAAACTGGTCGACTGGTCCATAGTGCCCTGTATAACTTACCCACTAAAAAACTAACCCTGTACGGCTGACCTGCAATCTCCGCTCAACAATCAACAATAAAACTCAATCAATGCTTGAGCACTGAACTCTGCCACAACAATGAACTTGGGGAGTTGTCCTTCCCCTGTCATTAAGGAATTTCCATATATGCGACACATGCAACGCTGCCTTGCCTGGATCGCCTCACCAGGAGCTCCAACTCCCTCTCCGCCCCACCGACGACACGTGGCGCCGGGCAATTGCACACGGACCTGGGACTGGACATAAAAGAACTTGCCAAATTAGGGAGCTAAGGCGACGGGGGCGTGGCAATTAGTCGCGGGAAAATCCATCCAAATGCGAGTTAATAACCACCAGCAATCGTTGGTTGGCACAGAGGTGGTTCCCACACTAAAAACTAGGAATAGTAATCGTTATAATAATCCCCCGCGGAGAGAGAGTGGCTGGCTGGTGCCATTATAAGGATATTACGAGCATTATGTTTGTTTATTCCGAGGACGGTGCCATACCGTGAAATCGCTGAACCGCAACGGGGCAACAGGACAACGGGGAAGTTAGCCACCCCTAAACTAACCCCTAGTCACTGGTCTCAACCCGCTAGTCACTAAGGGCTAGTAAGTACAGCCTGGCCCGCTCCAGCCCCAAAATCAATCATTTACATAATCGAGGTGGCCGCCGCGTCAGGATTTCACGCGCTTTTCCTTCTGAAATGGACAACTTGCGTGTTTTTAATTGTTTTCTTATTCCTTTTTTTCGGTGGTTTGAGTGTTGGAACATGTTTTCAAATGCAATTGCCTGGCATTACCCAGCAAAAGCTGTAATGACTGGCAAGGAGTAGTGGCAATTTGTCATATTACTCAGATAAGTTGGCACCTGCCTTGGGCTTGGCAGAAGGAGGAACCCAACTCTAGTTCAGTTTAAGAGGCGGACTTCCTACCAATCGATTCCTAATGAGGTTGAGCATTATTGAATATATGTATTGCCCAATCCCTAATGAGTTCCGTGGAAATTATAGGGCGGAAAGGCAAAGCAGATATATTCAAATGTCACAGTCGGATCCAATCTGTATTTGCACTGTGCATTTTTGAGGTGAACTTAGTTGTTAATTCGGGCTAATTCAGAACAAGGTTAGTCCTTAACGAGAAGTAGAATTTTGCCTGTTTCAGAGGGAAGTGTCCTTTATCTTTTAAGTATCTTTCGCATTATCTTGTTAAGTATCCTTTAAACATCAAACTGATGGTTAGATGTAGTTTGGAATTCATGGAAATTAGAGTAGAAGACCTGGTGGTCCCTGGTGTCTCGTAACTAAACCTTTTGTTATCAACCATTTCCAATTATCGAAAACCATTAGTTTAATTCATAATATTTCAGGCTGAGAAAGTAATATTTATATTAATCTATGAGTTATTTAAGTCTTCTTTAACAAAACGTCAATTCTCTGATACTTTTTAACCCCATTAAACTGCAATCAGAATAAAATCTCCATACAGTTTATACATACATTATTTGTCACACATTTCCCAACAAAAACTCCTTTTACTTTCACACAAACTCTATCCCTTTAGTCTATTATTCTGGTAAAACCATTAGCACTATTCCTTAGATGTCATTATTGGGCGTCATTCTCCCCCAAAAATCGTATCCATACTTAACCCCATATAGTGCTTTTGAGCCCAAAAAGTCTGTTAGCAACAAATGTACAACAAACGAAAAAATTCGAAACAACAAAAAAATCGAATCAAAAAGCAAATGCTGCCCATTAACAATAAAATACACAGCAAAAAAAAACACCGAGGGGGTGGCATAATATACTGCGTCGAGGGCAGGGCAGAGGGGGCAAGGATAAAAACAAGGCAGAAATTCGTTTTTTATGTACCGCGAGTTTTTTATAGTTGGCTGTTTCTGATGTTGGTGGCACGTTATCAACAATCTCGTTTTACCAAATAACGCAAAGTGCGCGTCATGGCATGGATACACTGTGAGAAATGGGAGCACTACTGCTGTAGAACACAGGTAATTATTAAAAACAATTTATTTCTATTTGTAATGTTTTATTTTAATAAATTGTTCTATCTATATTATTTAATTTTGCTTATAATTTAGTAATAGTATAATTTAGTAATACTTAATATAATGTGTCAATATTTTTATAATTTTTGAAGCTCCAAACTCGGGTTTTAAAAAGGTTGGAAATAAGCCTTATTATTTAATAAGCTCAGGCGTAGAAAATTGTCCAATTACTCCCTGAGCAAAAATACGAGTTTTGGATATAAACAGGTAGAAGTCTAGATCGTATTGGCTATTGATATTAATTAAGACATAACACTTTCCTGCTCGAACCTATATATATACAAAAATTATATCTATAAGAAATTAAGATCAAATTGCTGGGAAATATATAAATCGTACTTTCCCACAGTGTTGATTACTTATTATTATTACAAATTAAATTGACATTTGATATTTTATGAGTTTAAAATCAAAATAATGAAAGTTAAAAGTAGTATTTATAAGAAATAAAATGACATACAAAATATTTTACTAATAAAAAGATCAATTTTCCTAGATCCCCCTTTGAAAAAGCTCTTTAATTTTTTTTGGAACTGTGTATTCTTGTGTTGGTGTTTGCCAGTGACTCCTGCCAACACTGCTCCTGTTGTGTCCTGGTGTTGGTGCTGGTGCTGGTGTTGCTGGCGGGTAACACACGCTATAGTTCGTTTACGGAATAGCTCAAACTGCAACAAAGAGCGGAGGAGGGAGTGGTCGTAGCTGTGGCTGTGGCTGTGGCAGTGGCAGTGGCAGTGGTAGTAGTGCTCGAGAGAAGGTCTAGAAGGCTAGGGCTAGGTGGAAATTGGTAGGAACACTCTTCTGCGCCGCGTTTATATTTTATATTCCACTCGATTTCGGTGGTGGCTGGTGGTTGGCCAAAGACGGTGGCAGCCGTTCAGGCCCGATGACGACAGCAGGGGCAGGACGGGCATAGCACACAGGGACCTGGGACTGGGTCTGAGACTGGTCAGGAACCAAGGGGAACCTACCCTCGGACGCTCTCTCTTTCGCGGGCGGCAGCGCCGGCGGTGCTCCCTCTCTGTCGCACAGCGCCAGGTGCGGCTGTGTGTGTGCTGGTGTGCGTTTCCTCGAGCTCGAGCTCGTTTTTTCTGCTTTAAAGTTTTGTGTGGTAGCAAATAAAATTTTAGTTAGTCACATGCCGTCGCCAAGGATACGCCGTTCAGTTATTTGTTGTGCTCCGTTGTTCCTGGCAACCCGAACCTCCGAGCCGAGCCTCGCAGGACCTGTGTGCCGTGTGCGGCGAATTTGAATGCTAGTTGCTAGCGGCTTTCGAATCTAGAGTGCCAGGCGCGACAGGGACGGCAGTACTAGCACCTGTCTAGATCTAGACAAATTTTTATATACACTCTCTCCTATATTATCCGGCCGGTAGGCGGCCGAGCAGCGCAGCCAGCGGCGGTGTCGACGTCGGCTCACCTTACATAGCCGCAAATTCAAATTTGAACTTCAGTCAAGTGTCAAAGCTCAAAGGATTAGCATGTCCTTGCGGGCTGCAGCATGTGTGAAGCGGCAGTGAAGCAGAGAATCAACCATCCACAGATCCCAATTGCCAAAAACTGAACCAAGCTAAGCCAAAGGATCAACCTGATAAAGTGAAATATTACGGTCGAGTTTTGGAGAATAGAAATCAGAGACCCAAGGTAAGCGATCATCCCTGATCTTCTGCGCAGATTTGAGTTTGTTTGGTCTCCGGTATCCCTCAATCCTTAAATCTTAGCCCTCTTTGAGTCTTGGCACTGGGAGAATTCACAGTTGACTTCCAATATTCTGTGGTTCTGCGGGTGCCAAAATTTAAACAAGGGCCTAAACATCATCTTACACAAAATAGTTTAGAGAAAGCTGAATCAAAGGTTGATTAAAGTGAATTTCAATTGGGTTTGAAATACGGCAAACAGCATTTTAAAGGATTTTTTGAAAGACAATAATGATATTCAATCGTCTCCATAAGAAGGATAAAAAAACCAACCTTTTTTTATTTCCTAAAATTTAATTGGAACTTCACCTCTTTTTAAACTATATTTCCATTCTAACTCTGATCTCATCTAGAATTTAGGCTCTAAATTTCCTCCCTAATATAGCCAAGAGCCCTTTAAGCAACTTCAGCTTTACTTTCTCGGAATTCCTTATCAAATCACAGCCATCGCAATATTACTCATACGCCTCCCATTACCAATCCCGCAGCTAACGTCACGATTGCGTTTTGAGTCCTACGCGTTTATTTTAAGTTCTAAGATCCAATGCGCAGTACCAACCAAACAAAATTAATTTCTGGCCAACACGCACACGCGGAATACTAGTAACTATTAATTGGGGCTAGGCTAAAATTGTGAAACAGTTAAAAATATAATATTCCAGGAGTGAAACCTAATCGCTGGCCAAACTCGGGAGACATTGAACCTTTGGGGTCAAATGTGTGTAGTCCATACCCCCAGTCCGAGTTCTATAAATGTGTAATAAGGGGTGGGGCGTCCGTCAACCCCCTCCCCGACATAAAACAATTAAGTGCAGTGCGGGTGGGAGAGGTACAGAGCCCAGTAATTGACCTCGCCGAAGGAAATTTACATTTGAACTTATCTTGATTGGAAATTACATTTTTAAATGAATGTTGGTTGGCATGTCCAGGTGTCCAGCGTAATCAAAGGCAGGACAGGGCACACACAAACACACACTGAAGGATATTTGCAGACAGGAGTGAGTGGACTGAGTGGTGGCAGATGGAAATCCTTTTGCAAATTGCCCTACTCACAACTCATTTCTCTAATAGACCAACTCGGGAGGCGTGGCCCATAGCTCAGGCACCTGTCCGGAGAGCAACTAAATATTTGATGATGGAATTCTTGAAATTTCACTGGATTAAATTTCAATTGCAGTTGCAGGGCCTTTAGGGATCAAACTAGCTGCAGTTTTTTTTCTGAATAATGTTAATGGGAGATTAAGGTTTTAAAACATTTTTTATATAGGAAAAAAAAGTCGAAAGTCTTAAAAGAAATAGAAAAAACCGATTTATTGCAGTTTGAAATTAGTTTATTGATCTCTTGATGAATTATAACACTTATAATAACATTTGCTGCCTTTAAAATCTTATACATAAAAGAAGTTTGTTTTTTAAATCAATATTTGCTAGGGAAGTAGTAAACGTTTATATTAATTTATAAAGTAAGTAATTGATTAAATTCACGAAAACTATTTAAAATTGTTAACATAATTCTCTAAAAACAGATATATTAACCTTACATTAAATTTATAAAAACATGAAGAGCCTTAATCATTTATGTGTATTTTATAAAAAAAGGATTAATGTTTTCCAGAAAAAAATGTGTGAATATTTTCATAGAAGAATCATTTTGTTGTTCTGATTTTTTTAACAATTTTAAAAAAGGCTCAATATTTTTATACATTTCTCCCAACCTCAAAGAAAGAATTGTACTTAACTCATGTAGAGATCCTGCACATATTCTCGGTAATTTCCCACACAAAAATATTTCTGGACTTCCCCCCAGCAATCTTTATAATTTAAGCTCCTTCGCTGCATTTTCCGGCGGCATAAATTAGCATTAATTCATAAGTCAGTCGGGCCACCAATTGCAGCGAAAAAAGGAAAATATAGCCAGAGGGAAAATTGAACTAGAAAGGAAAATGTTTTTCGGCTGCAAAACAGAATTTGCATACAAACTGCAGGGTCCGGACAACGCCCCCCGAACAACAAATTAAGGGGCGGCTCTGGGGATCGAAAATGGACGGGTGGGGAAAAGTAGGCCTCTTCCAGGAGGGGAGGATAGTGCGACAGGCTAAACGTCGGCAATGTTCCTGAATAATGGCACACCGGCGCCGACTGACGTTCGTAGGCAATTTTCTAGGCATCTAGATGGGGTTGCGTCGTCCTGTCTGCGGGATACGCGAGGTGCAACCTTATACTATATGCTAGTGCCATGTACTATAAATGTATATATATGAGCATGTGGTGTGTGTATGGCAAGTGGTCCTGCATAATTTATTTAATCGCGGGCAGAAAATCTAAATTGATCGTTAAGCGTAGGCGAACGAACGAACAACCAGCTGAACCAACAAAATGTCTAACAAGGATATTGCATGTTCACTCTGTATACTATATATGATTTCAATTTTTTTTTTCTCCTTGCAGTTGCCAATTAGCGAGAGAGGTTTTTACCTCCGATACGAATACGGAATAAGGAACATGGCGCCGCAACAGCAGAACTCGACATTCATCGATGATAATCTGGACAGCTGTCCATCGCTATTGAATCTACCCGAGAGCCCCATTCTGCCCACCCGTCGTCGATGTCAAAATCAAGACACCAGCAGCAGCAACAACAAAAACAATAATAACAATAATAATAACAATAATAAGCGGACTGCATTCGAGGAGCCAGTGCCTAATCCCGTCGCATGCAAAAATAAACACTGCAGGGAAAACGGAAACGCTGGCCAGGCCAGTCGTCGCCATCGCTCCATTTCCCTCTACGGCGTTAATAGCACTGTGGTAAGTGGCACCTCCCACCATTCCTCACCAACCCTGCACCCCTTTCACCTTACAATTGCCACCTGCCACCTGCCACCTGCCACCTGCCACCTGCCACCTGCCACCTGCCACCTGCCACCCCACTCCCTGCATTTTGGCTGCGGCGGCTTTTCCGCTGAAATCAAACAAATCATCTAATTGGGTGGGCAGAGGCACTAGCACCGGCACCGGCTCTGGGCGTTAGTCATATGTATGCACAAGCAGGGAAACTAACAGGTAACCTGCCACCGGGCACTGTACTTTCCACGGGAAACTGAGGGAAGAGGGAGGAAAATGCGGGCTGAGTGTGCCTTGATTGCATAAGGAATCGCCTGAAACTTTCAATTATATGGGAAGACTGAATTTTAATTCCAATAATGAAGCAGAGTTCTTATAACAATTAGGGCTCTTAAAACTTAAGACCATATGCAAGAAGAAACTTGTATAAATTTGTAGGCTTTCTTAATCTAAAAGGAATAAGAATAGTGTGGTATGGGGAAGATTTAGGGTTCTTTCCAATTTAATTAATTATATTTTATGTATATAAATAATATTTTCGGAATAAAGCTATTCATTTTAAATAAAACAATTATTTAAAAAGTTACCAAGATTGCGACATGATTTTTGTGAACTCTGACAACCCTGATAAAATAGATAGCTAATAGAAATATAATGATATATTTAAAGTATGTATATTTCGATCCTTATAAAGTTTATTGGTAAGCCTAAAACTTAGTTTAACATTAAAATTAACTTGAAATTGTTTCCCTGACTTAACTTCCTTATTTTAATTGTGTACTCTGGCAACCCTTTTTATTTATGTAAGCGATACAGTGATCAGAAGAAATTACAGGTTTAAAATATAGAGAGAAAGGGATAAACTTTAGTCTAGAGCGAACGAAACTATTTAAAATTTTCCTAAAAAAATACCCAAGATCCTTACAGTTTGTGGAAACCCTGCCTAATGATCCCCGTTCTTCCCCGTTTTCTTATTTTCGCGCAGGAGCAGGGCCACAAGGAAATCCCCATTTGGATGGACGATGGCGAGCCACGTTACGTATCAGGAGTGACGAATAAAACGACTTGCGATGACATAATCAAGGCCCTGATTGATGACGAACTGAACAATGGGAAGGACGACAGCGGGAATTACTGCGGCAATAGTCCAAAAGGTAAGTCAATAATTTATTTTTACAGCCGATCCTGTCGTGACTGCTCGTTTTCCTGCTCTTCTATACATCACAATTTGGCTTTTTATTTATTTATGATTCTTATTTACAATTACACTTTTGTTTTTTATTTTTTCTTGTTTCTTTTTCGGCCCGCTTTCCTTTTTCGTTTCGGCTTTTCCCGTATGGCGGAAAAACAAGATGGCGGCCAGAGGACTACGGCGGTAGTATCGCGTGACTACGGCGATTACATTATAACGGAAAGTTGGGGCGGTGTTGAGCGGAGCTACGATGGCAACATGGCCATTTTGCCCGTTTGGCGCGCTTGGAGCCGTGTACACAATGAGGTAATGGCAATAACCGGGGACCGGGGGAATCCCACCTGGCGTGCAGAAAAAAGAAAGAGAGAGAGAGCCCAAAAAAGTCTACAGTGATTGCATAATAAGCGCTTTTTTTCTGGCGCCACACGCAAGCCAAGAAATGTGAAATTCATGTCGTTCTCGAAACCCATTCCTCCTCTTTCGAGTCACACCCCCACGTGTGTATATACCAGCCGTACTCGCATTTGACTTATGCTCTCCTCCGCCTTTTCGTATTCCCGTATTCATTTGTTTATGACGCACCAAATGAAATCAATTTGACTATATTGATTTTTGTATTAAAGTTCATGTTTTCGTTTTCGGCTTAATTATGTTGTAAATTTTTTATGATCCCCGCCATTAGCAGGGGGATTAATGCTTTCCGTTTGTTCTTTGGGGACAACTCCCGCTACCAAGTATTCCTAATTGTTATTTAATGATCGTATATAGTTAATGGACAAGAAAGAGTTGTGTAAATGAGGGCAGATCTTAGCAGGAATTTATTGAAAGATTAAGCTATATGTATATTTGAATAATTGAATACTTGTTCTAATATTATACAGAAAGTACTTTTTGAAAACTAATAGTAACTTACTTCTCATAGGTTCATTAGTTTTGAATTCATATGTATATTTAAATGATTTAGTAGACACTAATAACATTTATTAACCAATAACATATAATAATATATTTAATTTATCTTTCAACTTATTCTATTTACTTACAGCTCCGCATATCCCTAAAGCACCGCGATAATTTTAAAGATCCCCGGACCATGCAATTAGTGCCGCATTTACAGCCGCCCTCAAGTTTTTCCATGATCAAATGGCTGAAGAAGCTGCTTCATCTCAACAAAAACAAAAAGAATATGCCAAAACCTCCCAAGACGCCTCCCAAAGTGCCCAATAAATTGAAAGATAAACAGCAAGCAGTGTCAAATGAGCTTGTTCTGGTTATAATGCCAGATCAACTCTATCGGGGCACTGAAAACGCTGCCAAGGCCAAGCTGTATAAGCTGGCCGAGAATCGAGTGTCCAAGCAGCGACATCGAAGGCGCAGCCGTCACGAGCCAACCAAGGTATCAGTGGAAACCTTCCTGACGGCCATTCCCAGTGAGAGCAACAATAACAATTATAATATTAACAACAATTGCATCAGGAGGCGCAAGGATAAGCCGTTGCGCAACAGTGTTCGCAATAGGTTGGCCTCCCTGCACGCCGATATGAACGTCCGCTATGAGCGGGAGTACGCACTGACCCGCCAGTTATCGGAAAAGTGCCGGTTATACCGGTTGCAGAACGAACGGTATAAGGGGCCGGAAATGGAGGTATCGGTGGGGCAGCTTCAGCAAAATATCGAAGCCTATGCCGAGGACATCATCAAAACGGAACACGAACTACTTGAACTAAAAAATGAAATCCGACACGATATATCATTGATCAATAATTTGAAACGTCTGACCTTGGAGGAAAATGAAGCGGATAGGGTGGAGAAGCCAAAGTTACCAAAACCATCACAAGAAATTACACCTCAAGTTGCTAAAAATACGAAGGAAATGCAGTTTGTTGATAATATTTACGAGTTTTGCGATAACAATGCCAGTATGTTGGTATAGTTGTCAAAATGTAGTTGTTTTCTGTTACGTTTTCTACCAAATTAAATCATATTTTTATACGTCTTAAAAAAAAGCGTACATTTCTTGGGAATGGGTACTTTAATTTTCTATGTTTAACATTTATCGCGCGCTGCAAGGTGAATTTTCGATGTTATGAATGTTTCGGCATCAATTCCTATAATAATATTCCTATTCCTATAAGTTTCATACAAATCCCAAAATAGACAGACATTTTCATATTTAAGCCTCTTATACCTGAGCTTTGAAATAATAAGGCAAACTACATTTTTCAGTAAATATATATTTATTGAAGTAAAAATAATATATTTTTACCTACAGTCAAATTGTATCTTTTAGAGAAGAAAACGGTATATTTTTTTAAAATAAAAATACTTTTCAACTGTAAAAGTGTTTTAAAGCGTTTTTTTTTTAGTTAAAGAAAAGTTAATTTAAAATTCAGCTAAACTCATTTTCATTTGTCTGCTAGAGGTGCTTGCTGAAAACTTATTTGTAAGGCAACCAAAAAATTCTACAAATATGTATGAAAATTATAAGAAACAAAAAATAACTGTTAACAAAATAAATAAATAATACATTTATTGAAACTAAAAAGTAATATATGGCTTTTTACGAGGTACAGGATTAATTTTAAATTATCTGAAAAAACATTTTAATCAACTAAAAATTATTAATAGGGGCTTCCGCAGTGGTTTAAAGATGCGCTAACTCTCTACCGAAGTTTTCCACCAGGTATTTCCCGTTAAGCCCAGTATTGTACTGTCACGTATTCGATTTAATTAGTGCTGCTAACTATAGCTGAAAATAAAATTGATTTTATAATCGATAAATCCGTTTCCTTCAATTATGCGATGCATCTATATATATTTTTTTAGAATTGATTCATTCGAAAAAGTGGCAAGCCTTCTTAGAAAGTCTCTTGTATGTAAACTCGTGGAAAAACTAAGAGAAGAGTTATACATATTTTATTTATTATATTTAATTATATATTACAAATATAAATACATACTTATGTATTGCATAATTGATAAAAACACAATAATATTTATAATAATTATAATAATTAATATAAGTATATAAAATATAAAAGGTAATGGACACCAAGAATATATTACTTAGACATAAATATCCATAAGTAAAATGTAAAGAACCATATAATTTAAATCTTTGTAGAGTATGGAAGCCTGAATTACACTATGAACCTATTCATCCAACTGAAAAATGTCCCAACTGCCAGTACTGTTTCCAGCACTGTTTCCAACACTAACCCCATCAGCTGTTCAGCGGGCGTCGCTGCCGCTGCCTCTGCCACTGTCAGTATCTCAATCTTTGCATTTCAGAAGTTCAATTTCTGGCGGCGAAACAGTTCGTTGTGGTTAGTTTAGTTCTCGGATTTTTTCGGAATATGCTGCAGTTATAACGTCGCGACTGTGCTGTGTACAATATTTAAAGTGTTTTGGAATCTGTGCCTGAGGAAGAAGAAATATATTCCAGCACAATGCAAGTGAAACAACAAAGCGCTTTGTTTTTGTTGTTGTTGGTGCTGGCTGTGACGTTGCAAGGAGCTAGCGCAGAAGCCGACAGCGACGCCAACGGCGTTGCAGCAACTGACACTAATTTGAATGGTTCGTATTTATTTTGTATATTATCTGACTTAAGTTAGAATGAGTTCATCAACGTTCATAGAAAATTAGGCATTGCATTTATAAGTGCATCTTTACAATCACGTAGGCCACCACAAAAATCTGCGATGTTGTTTCTACACTCATGTGTATATCCTACATTCCCCTTCCCCTTTTCCACAATTTGTTTGTGTTTTTATTCCGCTTTGATGTGTGTGCGCGGGTCGTTTACTCTGGAATTGCCTGGGGGAGGAGCAGATGCAGATACAAGATAGATGCAGGCACAAAGTCGGATAGAACGCTGATACACATTTCTTGAACGACGAACATCGCGATCGTAGTTCTCTATATTCATAATTATCGTCATGATACTTGCTCAACTGGCTGGCGAATTAATTTGACCGGTTGGTTAGTCAATATAAAATATTGGCTTGCTAAGACAATAGACATTTAGCATTTTGTCATTCTATTTTGATCAATTTAGGTATATCCAATTACCATTTTGTTTTTGGGGCCCAATAAAATAATTTATATTGCTACAGACAAACTTGCTTAAGTTTAGCCTTTCCTATGAAATGTAATTATTCCTTTTAAATTAAACTAACAAACGTAAAAACAATAAATAATTAAATTCTGAAGTGGTTTTACACAGAGAATTAAAATATAATGAGACTTTCAGATCTGCTCCGGTTATCGTGTTTTTTTGTATAGGTACCCTTGCAGGGTATTATAATTTTAGTCAGAAGTTCTTAACGCAGTGAAGAAGACATTTCCGGCCCTATAAAGTATATACATATATTCTTGTTCAGCATCAACAGCCGATTCGATCTAGCCATGTCCGTCTGTCTGTCCGTCTGTCCGTTTCTACGCAAAGTAGTCCATCAGTTTTAAAGCTATCTGAATTAAACTTTGCTCTCTCTTATATGCTCTCACTAATATATACATATGTATGTATGTCGGAACGGGCCGGATCGGCCGACTATAGCATATAGCTGCCATAGAAACGGAAAATTTGTAGGACAAAAATTATAGCTTAACCAATTTTAAACATATTTTCATATAATTTGAGATATTGCCATTTTGTGTTATTCTAGAATTTCGGTTTTAATTTGATCTAGATCGGACTACTATATCATATAGCTGCCATAGGAATATATATATATATATAAATTAATTTATTTTGATGTTACGCAACATCTAAATATCATTTTTAAATATCAATGCAACCTAACACAGCTCTTTAAGCAGTTTTCCACATAATAGGGCTGGCCACATTTTCAAAATTACTGTTTTACCCTAATTTGACCATTTAACTAATTAAATTAAATAAAATATCATTGAATGATCTTCTGGTGATGTGGAATATATGTACATCAATAGGCCACTGACTAACTATTTTTTTCCCCTTAGTAAATTAAATCTGATTTGATATAAAAAAAGCATTTACTTTTAATTTCGGCCAGTTTCACAAATCGAGAATGGGAGCTCCGATTTTGCGATCACAAAATCCAAGTCAGTAAATTTTTAAGAAATCGATATCCGGAGTTGACCTGTTTAATGATTTGTCCTTTTTCTTGTAAACTATTAAACTCCCCTACAACTTTTTATATTATCTTTGAGTAAAACAAATACTCTTCCCCAAATTAAGTAATATTTTCTGATCAGCCAATATAGATTTCTGTGTGCCAGGATGTGTCCTGGTATACCCACGGTAATTTAAAGGAGTAATGATAGGCATCAAAGAATATCTCTAAAAACAGCTGAAAATCCAAATCTTTTCCTCATTTCTGATTGTGAGTTTTTATATTTTAATAAGAAGGGAAACTAACAACTTCTAAACTAAATCGTTATATGATTTATGTAGTTTAGTGGCACGACAGTAACCTAAAAACAAATATTATAACTCCCTTATAAATTTACACATCTACATAAATCATCAATCATTCACAACTTTTTTCAATGCTCCGCAGACAAAGTCAAAGTGTTTACCGTGGCCACTGAACCCACCGATGGCTATGCCCGATATCTGAGATCTACACGCGTCTACGACATTGAGGTGAGATTTGAACTAAATTAAATTCTTACTAATTATGACGATCTAAATAATGAACGCTGCGTGGCGTTGACTTTGAATATCTAAGATCTCAACTTGGTTACGAAGAATCATTAGGATTCGTTTCTTTGCTAAGCTTGAAGATATTTCTTCCTAATTAATCATTTTGCATTAAACCCGATATAAGTATTGCATGTTTTTTATTCCATCATGGCTAGTGCACATAATCTTTTACTTTAATAGCAAAAATCGAAATGTGCTTTTATTTCACATTAAATATGGAAACAGGTTTATGTTTGTGGAAGGCATTCGAAATCTAAGTCATAATACTAAATACAGTTATACCCATGTCCGAAATTTGCAAACTTGACGAGCTCTTTCTATTCAAATTAGAATTGATTGTTTTTATTGATGAATTTCTAATTTGATGCCTATACAAGCAGAAGAGTTGTCATAAAAACCTACATATATATGCTTGGTATCATCGAATATAATATATACAGATGAAAATATAACATATATAAATTTGTAATCGTGTGTGTTTTTGAAGTCTCCCAAGACTTGCCGGCTGGCTTGGCACACTTTAGCAACATTGTACTGTCTAAATAAATGTCTGCTCAGTATATGGAATTATGTTATATGTTTATGTGAGTGTACGCCGAGCATCCGGCGTTGGCGTCCGATTTTCTGATGTGGAGCACGGAGATTGGCTGGACACTGTGGGGCAGCGACAACATACAGTGCACACATGTTGGAGGCACGTAGTCTTCCAGACTGAATCGGGTGCAGTTGCCGGGGTAATTAACAGCCCGATTCTGTTTCCCGGTCTATTGATAGCTCTGGAACTTTCTATTCTCTCGGTCTGATTGCGGCAGATTTACGCTTATCAGGTCCCGAAGATGTCACCAACACAAAATATGTGTATGTTCCAGTTCGGAAAGAAATTGACGGCAAAAAAAATGCTGATAAGCCGGCATTTTTATTCTTTTCCCTTTTTTTTTATAGCTAAAGCTGATCCCTTCCCCTTTTTGTTTTGAGCTTCTTTATTATACTCGTATTCAGAGAACTGTGCGACCCAAGTCATTTGATCTTCAGCGATTGCAGAATGAATCTCTAATTCGAATTACATATGTACAGTGGGCAGCTATTTAATTATAATATTATAAATCAGAAACTCTGTAAAAATAAGAGCTAATTTAAATTTTATAATAGCATTTTCCCCTTCTTATAAGCTAAGGTTATTCTGTACATTTAAAGTTGGGAAATCGTGCTGACTTAAGGATGATTATTAAAAAATATCAAATGTTTAAAAAAGGTCAGTTTCTAAACGTTGATTTTAGATATCACTATACTTTAGTATTCTTATCATCACTGGACAACCGGCTAAAAATCGATTATCATACAAACTTGTTAGGGTATTTTATTGCTAAATAGTTTGTATATCAAGTCAAACTTGAAGCTCGTGAAATCTAGTTAAGATGACGAACAGAATCTATTTGGATAATAATGATAGAAATATGATTTAATCAGGTAACCACCCTTGGGCTGGGAGAGGAATGGAAGGGCGGGGACATGCAGCATCCCGGCGGCGGCTTCAAGCTTAATCTTCTGCGCAAGGCCATTGCGCCTTTCAAGAATGATGCGGAGACGATAATACTCTTCACGGACAGGTAAGATATTTATACAACCATCAAAATATGATAAATTTAAACTCGATTCTTACAGCTACGATGTAGTGATCACAGCTACGCTAGAGGAAATTGTGGAGAAGTTCAAGGAATCGGGAGCCAAGCTGCTCGTCTCCGCCGAGAAATACTGCTGGCCGGATAAGAGTCTGGCCAACGACTATCCAGAAGTGGAGGGCAAGGGTTCCCGATTCCTGAATTCTGGCGCATTTATCGGTTTTGCTCCGCAAGTTTATGGCCTGCTGGAGGATCCCATCGAGGACACCGCCGATGACCAGCTGTACTTTACCAAGATTTTCCTCGATGAAGTGAAACGCGCCAAGCTGGGCATGAAGCTGGACACACAGTCCAGGCTATTCCAAAACCTTCATGGGGCCAAAAACGACGTGAAGCTCAAGGTGGATCTCGATAGCAATCAGGGTGTCCTGCAGAATGTGGACTTCATGACGACGCCGGCCATCATCCATGGCAATGGTCTGAGCAAGGTGGACCTGAATGCCTACGGCAACTATCTGGCCAAGACCTTTAATGGCCAGTGCCTGGTGTGCCAGGAAAATCTACTAGACCTGGATGTGAGTTTTTCAGCTTTTATGCTAACTTCGCTTGTAAGTTTTCAAAATTTGCATTCTTCTATAGGACAACGATCTCCCGGTTATCACTCTAGCAGTGATCGTCACCACACCCGTGCCCTTCTTCGACCAGTTCCTCCAAGGCGTCGAGAGTTTAAACTATCCCAAGAAGAAGCTGCACTTGCTCGTGTATAGCGGTGTGGCCTTCCACGACGACGACAGCCGGGAATTCGTCAATAAATATGACGAAAAGTACGCCAGTGCCAAGTACACTCTCTCCACTGATGAACTGGACGAACGCCAAGGCAGACAGTTGGCCCTGTAAGTCGCACAAATTTATAAAAACTATATAGCAATATCTCTATACAAATTTGAATCAAGAACAATTGCTTATCTTAAAATCCATCATTGTCTTTTGTATAAACTTACTTTCACTCACGTTAATAAACATTTGAAATATTCTCACTTTAGTGACAAGGCTCGACTGCACCACAGCGATTACATATTCTACCTGGACGCAGATGCGCATATCGACGACGGCGAGGTACTCCGCGAGCTGCTCAGGCTAAACAAGTAGGTCTAGCAAATACCTTATAATTACAAGATGCATAGAGACCATGAATGGAAAGTTTAAGCCTCTAAATAGAATGCGCTTCCACCAAGCAAGTGCGTTTGTGAGCGTTCAGATCTATAATGTTTGGGATTACGAATGAAAGAAATCGTATGGCGTTATTCACCTTGTCACTTTAAGGTTGCCGAATCCAAACCAAACTAACATCGATTAACTGACTAATTTCAGGCAATTTGCGGCACCTCTATTCACCAAACACCATGAGCTGTGGAGCAACTTCTGGGGCGCCCTGTCCGAGGGAGGTTACTATGCTAGGTCGCACGACTACGTGGACATTGTGAAACGGGATCTGATGTAAGTATAAAATATTGTAAAAAAAACCGATTAATATCAACTTGGAATGTTATATAAGTATAGGGCTCAGACTGAATTCAAAACCAGTACTTCTGCCAGGGGTTTTTTTGGTCCTCTCAATGCCCATTAACAATAAAATTTGTTTATTATTATAATACAAAAATTTTATAAGGACATCGTTTTTAAATAGCAGTTTGTGTTCACCCATTGAAAAACCTTTAGCTACATATTTTTTTGAATATAAAACATATTCTCCTGTTTCTTCTTTTCAATGGAAATGTCAATCTTGATCTTAGCATTAGGATTATACATTCCCAAGATAAAATAGTCAGAATGACTTTTAGATTTGTTTCTGGCTTAAATTTCCATTTCCGGGTGGCTTCTTCAACCTTTCGGCTATCAGATTGAGGTCGAGACTTTGATTAGTCGAAGGCGATGGAGAAATCGGTCTTAAAGCTGCGTCGATCAATGGAGTACATGTTGTCAGCGGTGCACTCGTACAGACCTGCATCCATCTGCGTGGCGGGGTCAATTTCGATCTTCGACTTGACCTTGTCGTCGCCGATGCGCCATTCGTGGACGTGCATGTACAGGTGTTGGTAGATCTCAGCCCCGTCCTTGTACCAGGTGATATGGGGTCGGGGATTGCCCTTGGCCACGCACAGGAAGGCGATCTTGTGGCCCAGAACGTACTCCAGGTCAAAGTGCGAGGCTTGCAGGATTTTTGCACCCTAAGAACGGAATAAATACTTAATTAGCACACTTTCTACAGTCTAAGTAAAGTCACAAGCCTAACTTTGTAAAAAAAGAATTAGTGTAAAAAAGAATTTCGACACGTAAATATTCTAGGATGGAAAACTTTCGAATTAAATTTGTAGGTTATTTATTTCTTGTAAATGCAAATTAATCAAAAGAAGACAAAGTATATCTCAAAGTCCAAGTTTTCGTCTATTTCATGAGCACAAATCTCTTTTAATATCCACTCACATTGTTGTTGTTGTAATACTGATCGGATTCTGGATCGCGATATTTGCCCGTTATGGGCAAACCGATCTGAACCCTGGACTTGGTGCGTCCACGGCCACGTCCACGTCGTGCCTCACAAATGGGCGTGGCTAGCATGAGCAGCCCCAATCCGAGGCAGATGATCAGGCACTTGACCTGCATGACGACTCTCCGGGTAATGGATAATGCTGCTACACTCTGGTGGCGTTGCTGTGCGAATCTCGTCTGCTCGGCGACTGATTCACTCGGCGGGACTGCGGATCCGCTCTGCGCATCTAATTTGCCACAATTGTCCGGCGGATTTAATCCGTTGGATGCTGTACTCTCGAGATTCACCCGCTCGCTGCTTGTTGTTGTTCTGGGACGGGTTTCTCGTCGCGCCGCATTTCCATATTTCGCTCAATTCCATGGCATTATTTGATTTGGACGCTTGCTTGATACCACCGATCGCAGTGGGAGCTCATGGAGCACCCCTTTCGAGAAATCTGGCTGGGACTCTATTCAGTGCACAGTGGTGCTGGCACCATTGCTCAAAAAGGTGTTTCTTAGGTTTGGTTTTCGAGAATATATTATTGCAATAATGTATTAATTTTCGGCGAAAGAATATAGAGAATATCCAAATATTATATTTTATTTTAAGTATTTAAAAATATTTTTATAAATAACTTAACTTTTTATAATAACTTTTTAATTCATGCAACATTAACTCAAAAGAAATTAAACTAAAGCTTTTCGTAGAACAAATAAATTAAATTCGTAGAGTCCTTGATGCTCGATTTACTTAGGAATTTCAGCCCTTAGCCCACTGTGATTTTTTTCGTTTTGAGGTTCACCTTAAGCCTCGAAAAGCCTCCCATTGCTTGGTTTGCTTTCCACACATTTTAATAAAATAAATGCAAAAAAATCATTTGAATGGGGTAATTGAGCCAATTTGTCGGCTCTGCGCGCGCACACAAAAACTCACAAAGGTCGGACTTAACCAGGAGTTACATTTTCATCGAGACGGAAGAAAACGACATTTTAAATATATTTTTTATTCAAAATGTATGCGTTACATTGTGTGCATTATCACTGTACATTAGAACATTATCCAATAGACAACTCGTAAACTGTGAAGCGGAAAAGTTTGTCCTAAAAGTTAACCATAACATAGTCCGTGCGAAAGCCGCGTCGATCAATGGCGTAGATGTTATCCGCTTGACATTCGTAAAACCCTGAAAAACGTATATTTGTAAATTATATTAATCAAATTCCCAGACGGATTATTAAAAATTTAGGAAGCTAAACTTGATGCTGTCTGATATTTTCTGTTTTTATTTACCCCTTTTATGCTTATGTATGATGTGATTCTACTTACCAGCGTCCATTTGCGTGGTGGGATCGATTTCCATTTTTGATTTAACTATATTCGTCTCTATGTGAGACTCGTGAACCTGATCAAACGAAGGAAAAATTTGATTATATGAATAAGTATACTTATGTTCTGAGCTTACCTGAAAGAATCGATGCTGATAGAGCTCGGCTCCGTCCTTGAACCACGTAATTGTAGGTCGTGGATTGCCTGGAACAAACAAGATGCATTGCATTCAAGCGAACTGGATATGTCTTTTCTCACCTTGAGCCATGCAAAAGAACGTGATTTTGCGTCCCAGAGTGTAGTCCAATTCAAAATGTGACGACTTTATGATCTTGGCTCCCTGAAACAAGCATACAAACTATTTTATCAGGGTCCTTTAACCCTCGTTAATCGACTCACATTCTCGTGATCGTAGTAGTTGACGGCATCCTGGGATCGATGTTGAATGACCACCGGTTTCTTGCCCGTATAGTTGCGTCGCTCGGTCTTTCCCGCAGTGCTTCCTGTAATATTCGATATATTCAGCTGATCATAGTCAGTGGAGCAACTCACTTTGGGCTGCCACAAGGATAGTGTCTCCGAATAGCAAGAAACAGATCCCGAGGAGAACGATGCAGTCGAGCTTCCAGATGCCACGAGGCATTATTGTCGAGCCGTGAATCCGATCGCCAACGCGGAATGTTGTTTGCAAACTGCGCTCTCTCGCCATCTGAACGTTCCACACACGTCCACTTCCATCCAATCTCGTCGCTGTGATTGAATTAATTCTATTTGGGGGCTCAGACTCTGCGAGGTCACTTTCCATTTTCGCAACAATCCGCTCATCGGCCATAATGTTGTGGCCACCTCATTTATCAGATTTATTCCATTCCATTCGCAGAGGGATTTTCAACGTGCCCCATGTGACGAGCATTTATCTGGTGAAGCACAGTGCCTTCGACGCCATCACCTTCCAGCACAAAGAATTCGATCCCGACATGGCCATGTGTGAGTCTCTGCGAAATGCGGTAAGTGCAAAGGCTTTAAAAACAATAAATAAATACTAACCTTGTGGTCTCCTCCGCAGGGCATCTTTATGTACATAACAAATCAGCGCTACTTCGGACACTTGGTCAACGCCGAAAACTTCAACAGTTCGGTGACACGGCCGGACTTCTACACTTTGTTCACCAACCGGTACGATTGGACGCAGAAGTACATACATCCGAACTACTCGGTGCAGCTGAATGAAAGCTACCAGATTCCGCAACCATGCCCGGATGTCTACTGGCTCCAGATCGTCACTGACGCCTTCTGCGACGACCTTGTGGCTATCATGGAGGCGCACAACACCTGGTCGGATGGCAGCAACAGCGACGCCCGGCTGGAGGGGGGATACGAGGCGGTGCCTACGCGGGACATCCACATGAAGCAGGTGGGCCTGGAACAGCACTACCTCAAGTTCCTCCAGCTCTTCGTGCGTCCTTTGCAGGAGCGCGTTTTCACCGGCTACTTCCACAATGTAAGTTCCTGATAATATAAAGTAAAAAGTACAAAACATTTTATAATCTTACGCGGTTTTGTCCACAGCCACCCCGCTCCTTGATGAACTTCATGGTACGCTACCGCCCGGATGAGCAGCCCTCGCTGCGGCCCCACCACGACTCCTCCACGTACACCATCAACATCGCGATGAATCGGGTGGGCATTGACTACGAGGGCGGTGGCTGCCGGTTCCTGAGATACAACTGCTCCGTGACCGAGACGAAGAAGGGATGGATGCTGATGCACCCGGGACGGCTGACCCACTATCACGAGGGGCTGCTCGTGACCAAGGGCACCCGCTACATCATGGTATCCTTCATCGATCCGTAGTTGTACTCCTTACTTTTACTCAAACTGCCATATTGGCCACTCCAAAGAACGGCTTCCTAAGCCCAAAAAATGGATTGGTCCTAAGGAAACAAGTCGGCCCACAGTTTTTGATGATTTTACCTACTACTTTGAGACCGATAGCTTTAGGGTCCCTCGATGAATCTGTTGCAGCCTTAAGTTAGTTATAAGATTTTCTACCAAGTGCAAAGTGTTCAATTTGTAATTAAATAAATTAATATGTACACAAAAGAAAACTTTGAGAATGCGTTTTTGAGAGGATTATACTGGTAATTTCAATATATCCAGGGGACTATATACCTACATATAAACCTCTCCCGTATTGTCTTCTTTAAGACTTGTTTTCAAATATTTTAAGTATAGGAAGTGCTTTATAAAAATCAAAATCAAGGTTATAATTTTAAAGAATTTTTCAAGAGACTTCTATACCATACTCTGTTACATCTGCTGAATGGTTGGCGGGTCAAATCAACTGTCGCGCCGTTTTGTTTGCGGCGGATAGGCAAAGCTTCAGCCACGGATTTAGATTTGGCATCATCATCTTTGGCCAGAGCCTGAGAAATGACCCTAAAGCCGCTTTGTATGATGTGCAGGGGCCGAGTGGATGACATCAGGTGCAGTCACAGTGGAACTTTTCGGGGAAACAGGAAAAATTACACCCTGTAAATATTTATTTTAAGAAATTTCGTTTTTGTGTTTAATATAAAATAATAATTGATTAATAAAGAAATTCTATTATATATTATTTATATTTTTGTTGCTTGCATAAAGTTTTACAAGGTCAACTGTGTGACTTGGGTGAATTCCAGCAAACATTTTAGCTGAGCTTAAGAGACACATAATACTATTTGACCTTTTGCACCTTTTTGGCATGAACAACTTTTGGTAGTTGGAAGCGGCAAAGCAGCAGGAGGAAGAGGTGGAGGTGGAATCTCCCCGGGATGAGCTGTGTTCGCCACGAGAGATCTTTATTTCGGGTCGACGCGGCGGCCGGTCTGCCAAGACGACAACGCCCCGAAAGGCACAATTAAAATGTCACCTTTTCTTTTATCGTGGCCATCAGGACAAGAGACACTACCCAGAAGCTGAAAAAGAAAAGAAAGAAAATAATAAAAACAGGAACTCTAAGACCATTCGTGGTAAAAATTATTTAATTTCAATAAGTACTTAAAATATTATTTACCCCAAATATATTGTTTTATATATTGGAAAATTACACTTTTTATTTTCTTTGTAAATAAATTAGAAGTTACAAACTTGGCTTGGTAAGAATTTATTAATTTAATAAATAAAAGCGTCCTATATATAATATATCGACATTAATAGCTATTTTAAAATTACTAAGGCAATATATGTGACCATCAACCTAATATATCAAGAAATTGTAATAATAGCAATTGTCATGTTGAATTTAAAAATTTTAATTAAACTCATAAATTCAATAATTATTCGAAAAATGCGCTATAAAAAATGGTCACATTAAGGGCTGCCATATCACTAAAACTTGATTGCCATTACTTTTTTAACAGTCTGACCACCCAATAAAAAGTTTGTGATGTCTTACAACACTGCTTCAGCTGTTTGAGCGCTATCAATAACAACAAATATCGATTGATCTTTAGTTTTTAACATTGCTCTTCTTTTGTCACTTGAATTTTAACTCTGCTCTTTATTGATGTTATCTATTTAGTTTTATAGATTAATTAATATTAATTAATATTAAATCCACGTTTTAAGATAAAGATACTTCTTTATACATTTTTTATTGTTATATTCAAATTTCTAGATCGATACAACCAGGTTTAAAAAGTAACAACAATTGACATCGAACCAAACTCTTCGAACCTGAGAGAGTTCGAGAGCGAACTGGTTCGAAGCATGATACAGATATAAAAGGTAGTCGAGTAGAGTCATGTCATCGAGTCCCTTAAACACATGACAATCGGTTAAGTTTATATTAAAAATTATTGTTTAATCATTTTCAGGTAACAAATAAGGCACTTGTTTAATTTTAATTTTGTTTTTCATCCGTTCCAACCTTAAATTTTAAATAAGGTGTCACCATGTGCTGGCTTGCTAAAATAAAACAATTTTTGTAGTCAATTATTATTTTATTAGGATTAAGAATTTGTTAGAAGCACTGCATTTTAAGGGACTTAGCCCGAACGATTTGGCGCACGATGAGACCACCTTGTATCTTTGTAGCATGTTTGGAAGCAAAAGCTATTTAAGCAGCAGGCAAAGCACATTTTCGTTGTTATTGCTCGATTTTCACCCGCGAAACTGGTTCGTTTTCTCCAACACAATATTTAAATAATATTAACAATAAATATGGATATTGGTTGAATGTCTAGAAAAATATTTCAATATACACTCATTTAATTATTGATGCTATTTAATAGGACTCCAGTATTTGAATATACTTTGAGTCGCCCACTGTGCAGCTTTCTTGTGCGGGAGTGTGGTAAATTTACAGTTAGTTGCGCAAAGTGCGAGTGTTAAAAATAGCGGAAAAAGACGCTGGAGACGAAATAAAAACGAAGTTCCAATTTATTGTGCGGCCAGGAAGGGAATAAATAAATGCCAAAGCGAAATGCAAATGTATCGGCTCGGGCCATTTAAAAAGCCGCATCCTGGAAAAGTGTCAGTGTTAGTGCGTTGTATGTGAAATAAACAAAAAGGCGAAAGTTTGTTATTGGCTCTCGCACAGGATCTCGCTCTCTGTCCCTCTCTCGCGCTCCCGCCCTCTCGTCCTGTATGTAACGGGCTCTCTCTTTTAATTTCGCCCTCTCTCGGGACGGGTCTCCTTCGATTTTTCTTCCGCCAGCTTTTCCTGTTTCATTTCCCTACATTTTTTTTATTACTCTATTTACACTTGGCGACTCCTTCCGCGTGTGTGTGAGCTGTTGTGTGCGTGAGAGCGGTTGAGGGCGGCTGACATCTCACACCTGCTTTGTGTTGTTGTTGCTTTCATTGCCTCTAGCTGCTCCTGCTGGCCAAGTTTTTCTATCAGGAGTTGCGCTGGCAACGACTAAAAAACGGCCACAAAAGCAATAAACACAAGGGAGGCTTCGAGTCAAATTTGTAAAAAAAATTTCTCTTTTTAAAAAAAGAAGGAAAACGAAAATCAACATCGCCAGACAGACAGTCCACACAAATACACAAATTTCGCCGGCACTAAAACTGAAAGTGGCTGTATCCCCCTTTTGATGAGCAGCCAACAGAGATTTCCGTCATCCAGCCAAATGGCGAGGAGGAGTTCCACGCTCCAGGTGAGTGCCCATTTCCTCCTTTTTTTTAACATCATGCACACACAGAAAATGTTTAAAACCATTAAAATTATCTATCCAAATTACAACCCATATATTTCATTTAAATACTCTTTTTTGATTGCTCTGAAAAATATATAATATCAGCTCATTTAAAGTGTTGAAAATGTAATATTTAAGTATAGGATAAATACAGTGACTTTCCAAGACTTGTTTTTAGCTCTTTGATAGAAAGTCGAAGTCGAGGTAAAAATATATATTTTTAAACTAAATATAAATATTTTTAAATATTTTGTAGACTTTAAATCATAGGTTTACTTCATTAAAATCTAAACCTTCATTTATTTTTCCCTTTCAAAAGACCCAAGACTTCGAAATTAAATCTATTTAATTGATAAATGAAAACTTGTACTTTTACTATTTACATGAAAATAAGACGCATCTTATATATCATCAATTATATTTTTCCTCCGTGCAAGGAGCTCGCATGTGTGTATTTTCTATTAGCCACTGCTAGACGTTCCTTCATCGTCACCCCGAACAGCTGCTAATGGCTTGTGAAAAAGCGAACGAAACGAAAAGAAAAGAGGCTTGCAGGTGGCGGAAAAGTTGGCGGAGCTTAGAAGACACGGGGCGGAACGGGCTCCTTAGGGAAATAGGGAAAATTGCTAAGCATGTGTGAAACTTGCTCACAATGGGAAAACATATGGTGGCAAGTTCATATTCTCCCAGTTAGGGAACGGGTCTATTCACACTTAATTTTGTAGCACTCTATTTTATGGATCATTAACGTGTTTTGCATTTAAATAAATTGAGATTATATTCCCAAAGGCGAGTACAGTGATTTTTTTACTACACTACTCGTATAAAAGCAACTTCAATTCTGAAGGGTGTAAACCTTAATTAAATAAATAGAAACATATAGGCAATCTCAGCAATTATCGAAAAAAAATGTTTATAATAAATTTGTTATGTTGTTTATATGTGTTTATATAGGGTACTTAAATTAAGATAAATTTATACATACATAAAAGCAAAACTATACTTTATCATTTGAGGGATTTTTATGTTTCTTATTTTGTTGCATTTTATTTATGTATTCAAATCCTATTTTCATTACCTAAGTATTACTTATGTTACCCCTTTTTTCACATATGTTGCCTTTGTACAAATTCTTCTTGCTGGCGATTTTTCATTCCGCTTTTTAGCGCAAACAAATAAAATCAGAACTTACATGTGTCGAAATTGCAAAAAGTATTTAATTTTGTTTAAAGTTTTCTAACCAACTGGTGTGGTTTCCGTCTGACCTTTTTTCGCCATATGTTTGCCTATAGCTGCATTTTTACGATTAAACACAGTCAGCATCTGGCATTTCATAGGTTTGATGACCCAAAGAAAGATGGAATCTGGCTCTTGAAGTGTCGTTGGCTTCGGGAGAGGAGTCCCTATGGGCCCAAAGCCCTAAATCAAATTTACATCCCGGCAATCATCGTAAAAGAAAGCAGCTCAGCTGGCCCGGGGCAGGTAGATGGACGGATAGCTCCGCACACAGTCCGTACACACACTCTCCATACACCTCTCCGAGTACACACATATGCAAATGATGGCCCACTGCCCCCTACCCATAGCCTCTTCTCCACGCCCATGTGCGTGCGTGCGAAATCTGCGAGTAGAGGGAAAATGATTAACAAAGGCTCCCCGAGGTGCGACATCAAGGAGCAGCAGGAGTGTGGTGGAAGGAAAAATTGTACAAGTCATCCACTCAGCGAAAATAAATGTCAGAAACAAGTCTCTAAGGAGGATGTTGGGGTTAAACCTCTAGGGAAAGGAGTAAAAATAATTTTAAGCAAATAGGAAAGGACGAAAGCCAGAAAAGTAATATATATATTAAAAAAATTGTAATTCATTGCATCTACTAAGGTCACTTTGCAAAGACCACTACATATTTAAAATAATGAATAACATTAAATAGGTGACAATATTAAAAAGAAAGTAAAGAAAATACTGTAGTATATTTTAGGAGCTTGTTAGCCATTTTCCCAGTGTGTACTCACATGAGGAATTACATCCTTCGCCACTGATACGGACACTGGCTGAGACAGGGACATAGGGACAGGTCCTGGGACCGGCTCACCCCTCGGGGCAGGCGCAGTGCGACAGGACCTAGCCCGGTCTTCCCGCTCTCCATGAAAACCCTTGTCCCTTGAGTCAGCTGCCACCACTGTCCTGGTTAATGGCATTTGGCCGAGGAGAGGAGCAAAGGATCCCCGGCGGCGGACTCAGACCAACCGAGTAATTTGTGTCACGTTTTAATTTTTGACGCCGCAAAGGACGCTCAAGTGTCTCCCCTCGTGATTATGACAATTAGGATTGCGCTGGATTCCGTCCCGGTTATTTTGTTTCGCGTATTTAAAAAGGTTTATTGTGTAAGTCCCGCTGAGGGAGCTTTTGTTCAACTTATGCTTGCGGCTCGCAATTAAATCTGGTTGCCTCTAAAGGCCATGTGTTTTTTTTCCTTTAGTAAATACATCATTCAGACTATTAAATACTCGTATTAAAAAGATCAGTATTTGAAATATATATTATAGCGACTAAATACCGGTTAAAAAACTTTACTAACAGCTTATTTCTATAAATTAATTTTCACTTGACCACACCCTTACATCTGTCACTTAACAATCGATTGATTAATGCATTAAAAAATATGTCATCGCGGTAATTGGATAGATTTCCATATCAATCAATTTAGGGCGTAAGTGCCATTGGAATATTAATGCATGTCGAGTGGTTGGCTCAACACGCCGCAAAGTCGGTCGAAATGCGTCAGCGGAAAGTCCGGACCCATTAGCCCTGATTTCCCATCTAGTGCTGAGACGCACTTCAGACAAGAAAATCCTTCTTCAGCGGTCTGTCAAACTGAGAGAAGCTGAGCGACAGCGTCAGAAAGTTGTGAAGCAAAAATTTGATCTTGGCGCGCTAAGATAAATGGTTCAAGGTTTTTATTTTTTAGTATACATTAAAACCAATTTTAAGTTGTAGTCTTATTTTTTGTATTATTTATCTTATCTAATTAGAAAATTATACCTGTATTATAGCTCTAATGGCAAGAAAAAGCCGTTGTCACAAATCTTACAATACAAAGATAATTTATTTTTCGTCGGCTCATTTTCAATTATTTGTAAGTGGTATTTCCTAAATAGTTACCTGTGACTTTTTGACAGCCTCTCGAAAATGTCATAGACATGGCTTGCATTTTAGTATCCTGTCCGCTTTTTCCGATTCCTTTCGCGCTCCCAACTCCTCGGCTCCTGAGCTTTGCCACAGGCCACAAGGAAGAAGCCAACAACTGCGTAAACAGGACGGAACACGAGCGACAAGAAGCGGACAGGACATTAACAAGAAGCACCCTAGTGGGGAAGGGGCGGCAGCAGGACAGTGGGAAAGGACTTCAGTCAATTTGACAAACATGACACAGAAACGAAAACGAGAACGCCTCACCGCCCACAGTCTTTTACACGGAAGAAAATAAGCACGATATTCGACTTTAAAATTCTTGTTCTTATCGAATTTGTTAAAGTTTTAAGTGTCTAGTTAGAGTTCTCAGAATATAACTTGCACTTTGCAATGTTTACATTTACATTTTTTTACAGTCACGCTTAGAAATGTATTTATTTTTATTCCAAACCTCCTTCAATTTTTTAACAGCTAAATTGCAGTAATTATAATTTTGTGTTATTTTTAACATCCGACCCTATTAGTATTAATAATAAAGTCTTGGCAAGGCACAAATATCCTCTAACTTTAGCTTTATGCCCATAAAAACACATTAAAGCTGGACAGAAAGAAATAGAGAAACTTATCTGTCCAAAAAGTATGCGAGGCCTGTTATATGGAATGGTTGGAATGCTTATACTGGCTTATGCTAAAACACATACCAGAAAAAACCATTTATGGACCATGAGATGAATCTGTTATATTTTTCCTCCGTGTGCCCGGTGACTTGCAACTCGGCGTAGCAGTTGCCGTAATGGACACTCAGACGCCCCTGCGAGGCATCTTCCTTGGGGGAAGCAGAAAGAGATAGAGGGAGAGATGTGAGGAGACACAGCTGGCAATTAAATTTTTAAAATGCCATTTCAAAAGCAATTTCGAACGGCAGTGTAAATTAAAAATGCCAAGTGTGCTTGCGTGTGTGTAGGGCGGAAAATAGAAACCAGAGCGAGAAAAGGAGATTCGTGGGGCGGGCCAAAAGGGCCGCTTGGTCGGCCGGCCACCAGGACACCAAGGACGGCGGCGGCAATATTTTCGCAAATAAACGTAAATTGAATTTGCCGCAAAGAATGGCAAGTTTTGTGCGGCCGACCAGCACAAAATCACCCGGACGAGAAACAAACTGAAAAGAAAGTTTACAGAAGCTTCGGTTTGTTATTTTTTTGTGTGTCATCATCGAGGAAATCCGGCGCCAAGTGCCGGCGCCACAAAGTCTACTTTTTCTTTTTAGCCAACACATGTGCTTTTCCCCACACTCTTCCTTGTTCTGAATGCGCTTTTTCTTCTGTTTTGCTTGCGATTTTCTCAGCTCAGCTGTTGTCGTCACCCCCCCGGAAAATGCAATTTTAACAGGCCCCCTTGAACTCTTTTCCCTCGGACTTCGGATTTTGCCCGCATCGCCGTTTCTCACATTGTTCCTGGGCCCTGCCTTGTAATTTAATTGGCAATTTGGATAGTTTTTCACTTTCCTCCTCCTTTGGCCAAAAGCCATGAACTTCGTCCGAGTCTGGCGCAATCTCAATTTGGCCAAACCCAATGGAAACAATGTTTCTATTCGTTTCCCCTTTGGCAATTTGGGCAAGGATGGAATCTTTTGTAAACTCAATTTGATTATGCACTGGGCACATCCCAGATTGCTGGCCATATTTTCTCATCACTGCTACGCTTTGAAAGGAGAAAATGACAAAAAGGAGAAACATAGCTCTTTTTGCCAGGTAATGAAAAGCAAACAGGCACAAATTCGATTTAATGGAGATTTCTTTAAGAGATTTTCTAGAAGACCTCCAATATACAGATTTGAATAAAAAATAAAAATAATAAAATTATAGATGTTTGAGAAAGTGGTTTTGTTATAAGAATGTAATTTACTCTTTTTTATTTTTAAAACAAGAATCGAAGCTGGAAGTTTCAGTTTTGTCAGCATAGAAGTGACAGAAAATATTTATTTGTTAATACCATGTCTATATTTGAAGACAAAGTTGCTAAATCAATCGATAATTTAAGGTTACGATATTTGGGCAATAAATCGATAATTGGGAAAAAATTCTTAAATGGTTCAATTTCGATATCCGAATAAAAAATGTAAGAATAAATAAAACGAACGCGGAATATATATAATTAGCGGAACGATGAAAAATGCAAATGTTATAATTTGTCTGCACTCTAGTGAAAACTCAGTTAACTATCTAAACTATTTGTTGTTGTATTCACAAAATAATTCTATACCAACAATATTGATCACTTAGCACTTATCAGCAAGTGAAATTATAAAATAATTAAGTTGTCGTTTTCTAGAAGGCTTGGGTTGGCCCCACGTACCCATATGGTATTCTTTATTTCTACCTTATCGGAAAACGATATTATAGCATAATTAAGTCTCTGCCATGTGCTTGCCATACTAAATCAGTTTTAATGGGAGGGGGTTCCACGATGCTTGCAAGCCATTACTCTTTCTTACATTTATGGTAACTATTAACAAACAACTACGGAAGTCAGCGTTAGTCACACTTTGAACGAGGTCAGTTATCGAGTCATTGAGTAAAACGGATATACGAATAAACGGAAGACAATAAATCAAAAGGTACGTTTAAAATTGGCATAAGCCAATTAAAAAATCATCATTCCCTCACGTGCTTTGACCTCATAAAAGAATTCCGGCGAACCGATTATTAATTGACGTGAGAATCAATCTTTGGGCTTAATTTCTGCTCTAATGAGTGACATAGGCAACCCGACTGGTGATAAAGAGAAGCGGCGGTGATTCAACATGCGAAATGAACAGAATGCCCCGATGGCACCAATGAATATAACTTTCGAATAGTTTGCCTAACGATTCAAGGCGCCCAGCGCCGTCGGATAGGAAGAATTTTTACGTTAATCTATCAACTGTTGCGCCCCCATTAAGGAAGAGGCGCACCCAGTGCCACGCAACAGTTGCCCCACCCACCGGCTCCAACTGCCCCACCTCTTCCAGTTCCTTGGTTCGATTGATGAAGCCAACGATTGGTGTTATGTGGGGCCAAGAATTGGGAAATTCCATTCACGGCAGAACAGTGGAACGCCACTAAACTTGGGGGTCCCAGAAATACCCAAGGTTAAGCAGGGGCTTCGGAAAGTTGGCAATGAGGTATTGAATTTGGACAGCTGTAAGATCCACCGATAACAAAGCCCTTTCCCATATATGTTTGCTTTGGAAATGGAAAGGCGATATAAATAAACTAAAGCTAGATCTGACAGATGTTTGAATTGCAAAATGCAAAATATTTTTCTTGACCAAACATCGGATAATCGCAACTTTTCCTATTTATTATAGACTTGTCTATATTGTTCTACCAGTTATTGCCGTATTAGTTGTAAAACATATGTTAACCTAAAAATAAAATTTGAAAAATAGATACCTGATAGGTTCACTTAAATGCAAAACAATTTATGTGATAGGAACGTTATCTGAACTGACGGCACAATTCTAATTAAGAAAGTTTGGTCACTTAGCATTTAGATATAACCACCAATAATCAATATAAATTAACATTTTTTTATAAGCTGACTTTACAGAAGGTAGATCCTTCCACTGTACCCAGAATTGGCATTAGCCTAATGACCAATACCCGTTTACAGTTCGAGCCTGGGGCCCAACCTATGCTGGTCTGGAGGAACCATTAGTAGCGTCGCACTAATTTGTTGTCATAAATTTTATGGATCTGCTATAACTTTGATTTTATATGGCTCACCATATTCCTTTTATTCGTGCGACATTCGAGCCTATCCCTAGGCATAGAAATCAAAAAACGAAAATAATTTATCTTTGTTATGGTAACAAATCTTTGCCATGCCATGTGATAGATGGCAGAACTATTAAACGCTTTTGTGGGCTATTGGCAAGCGACAAAACCTGTAAGGTAATTTTTGTTCATTTTGATTTAGTTTATCGTTTTGTGGGCTTCAGATAACACAAACCTAAAGAACGCTGGTACTTTGGTTTTTTTTGGGTAAAGATAATAATAATATAGAAGGTTGGTATAAAAAAGGGGATTTTATAAAAAAGTATTATCTTATCGATTCGAATAGTTCGAATGCAAAATATTGGGCATATTAGTTAGCTTGTTTTAGAAACTATGAAGAGTATTTAAATCTTGTATATTAAGCATAGTAAATTGTATTGCTACAACTCAGTCTGATATTTCCCGGGACAACTTGAAATATAGTTGTAACAATGTTATAATGTTGACCCATTACACCCGCATATGGGTTGTGATTTGCTTCATACATTTTTAAGAAAATGCTTTAGTTAACTAACATCACGTTTCTTTTTTTTATTGTGCTTTTTAAATAGTATCTTTTATATGCCAGAAGTGCTCTGTGCTTAGCAACGTATGCACATACGCCAATAATGAAGGATTATCTGCTGCACTTACTTTCCCACTTCATCAGGCACGAACTCCAGGAAACTCCAAAAAAATATATAGGATAGCCGGAGCGCAGTTTTCAAGTATTTGCGGCACGTTCTCACTGATTGTGTTTGAGAGCTGCCACCGTGCCCGATAGGAGTATATATGGCGGCGCCATGCACTATAACTCACACGGCCAGAAAGGCATTCTGACGCCCCCACTTCCAGTCCGACTTCTCCAGAGAAATGTTCGTTAATCCATTAAATTTGAAATATGTTCTTGTGAGTGGTCAATGTGCGGAGAAGTCCTGTAATCCTGCAAAACCTGCTCACATTTAGATAAGTGGCCTGCGCTTGGGCAACGTCGATGTGTCAAGTCCGGGTTCAAACTCCCTGAAAGCTGCCAACACAAATCAGAAGGCATAGGACTTACTTTTGCACATATATTTCTATTTCAATGGATCCTTTTTTTTGACTGAAACGAAAACAGTTAAACTCAAACTAAATAAAATACATAAGGTTCACTAATACATGCAGAACAAGCTAAAATCAATTAACTAGAACTAAAGAGATTTGGTGCTTTGATATTTAAAAATCTAGAATATTATTTAATAACCATTCCTTAGAAATGTGTAGAATATGACTTCTTTTCCACTTGTCTTATGATTAAATAAATTCAAATTAAAGTTTTCCCCAGTTTACCTTAGAAAAAAGCCTGTTAGTCAGTCCCTAAAATTATGCAATTGTTTTGGCCACAAGCACCCACAGAAAAGAAACTCGAATACAATGATACGACAAGAGGAAGGGCAATGCCGGCGCCACTTTGATGGCATTCCACAGTGGGACATTTTATTTGCAGTCAACTCGGAAAAATGAAATAGAACTGGGGCACTGCCGTTATGAAGCAAGCCCCTAAATGCGTGTCCTTGCCACAAAACGACCAGTGGTTAAGCATTGTGAAAGCAATTTGAATTCCGCCAATCCACAAAAATTCGTAGACTGTTGTTTATAGCGTGTTTTCACTTTTAATATTTCTCCTCAACGGAATGGGACTGCAATTTTGTGCTCAACACTATTAATTACTTGGGGTTTTAGTACAAATATATTCTACAATATTCCACTGAACCAATTGATGGTTAGCCAATAAATTTAGACTGACCTTTCGTACTAGTATAATAAATTCTGATAAATTATGAAGTTGGTTCATAGATCTTCTTCATTTCGTTTTTAGTTGAGAATTTAATATATCTTGCTGTCCATAACGACTGGAGCCAAGTTTATCACCATGTTCAACGGGACGTGACAAACGCCAACATCTTTAACGCTCCCATTAAGCAATATAAAATATTTTGATGTGCCCGCAGACATATGGGCCCACCGTACCACCCACTGTGCGCCGGATGGGTTCGGTTCCGGGCTCGCGTCCATTCAAGGACATGGCTGGGCTGTGCTCTATAGAACGGCATCCGGGTGCTCAAGAGCCCTGGTGTTCGGAGCAGCTCCTCGACGCCGCTCTACTCATTCGTACGTGGCCCTGGCAATGGCAGAGTGTTCCACTTCCATTGCCACTCTGCTGGCGACCCGCTGCCGACTCCCAATCCGCTCGCTCTTTCTGGCTTTTTCCTCTGTCAGCACTTGGCACCCGCTTGGCTTGTATTTTGTTTTTCGCTGCACCACCCACACATCGGTGGCTCACAGAGAGAAATGTGCAACAAAGAGTAAACCACTATTGCTTACAGTTTTTGGCCAAAAATATTACCATAGCTTTAACTGAAGCTTCCAGTAAACGTTAAGGATAGATGCCTTAGATCATACCTAAACAAGAAAAGAAGTTAACTTCGGGACGCCCGAGCATTTATACCCTTGAATTTTGAAATTCAGAACCAATCAAAGAATCCGAATAGTAGAAGCAACACAAAATTTGTGTGAAGGACAACGAGCATTATACCGATCGCTAGCACCTTTAGGATATAGTTTTCCGATTTACTTATATCATTAACCGAAATTCTATAGTAATTAAAACTGTCAAAATCGTAGAATACATAAAAAGTTGTTGACAATTTTGTTATCAATTTCTTAATCGCTTAATGCTTTGTGATATAGTCGTCCAATGTGACAAGTCCCTTATTATGTACAGTACCTGCTATAGCCATATATCTTTGGAAGGTTTTATTCAGATAGCTTAAAAACTGAAAGACTAGTTAGGTATACACACGGACAGACGGGCATGGATAGATCGACTAGACCGGCTCGGTTCTTGATTCTGATAGAGAATAAATATATTTTATTGGACCAGAAAAGAATCCTTCACTAGATGGCGAGCTTCTGGCTTTAATTGTGTCACAACAATTTTTAAAGTAATTGTATACCTTTGCGGCTTTGTAAAGGGCTTGATGATTATCAGAAAACAAAGATAATATGTTCTATACATATGTACATATGTATATGCTGAATCCCTTAAAAAGATAGCCTTACATTTAAGGTAATCTTTTTAATACATTTTAATAATATTTCTTCTCAAATTGTTCTTTCAAGCTGGTAAACCATTATTTACCTTAACCGTTGTATTTATTTTGTTATATTTATCCGTTTTTATTTATTATTTATTTATTCGGTTTTCATTTGCTAAAATTTCCCTTAGTGCATCCCCCAAGCGTAGTTGATGTGTGTGTGTCTCTCTGTCTGGCAGGAATGCATTTATTTCCGTTGTTTCCTTTTCGGTTGCGGCTTTATTGTTGTCCTCGGTGTGCTGGAATTGTCATGTAAATGGGTTAAGTTCTGACATTAAAATGTTCTCGCAGAGATTTTTCAGTTGTGCCCTTGCTTTGACGTTTGGCCAAAATGATTTCCCATTTTCAAGCAGCCGCAGTCATAGTCCCTGATCCTGCACAGCCCCCCGGTCATCCGGGTTATTCATTAAAACCAAAGCCGAGCAATGCCTGCAATTTGTGGCCAACGGGCATAAAGAGATTTTCTGCATTTGTTGATAATTGCATTTTCTGGGGCCTTTGAGCATGACATTCATTTTATTAAAACTTTTAGCCAGACATCAGCAACGAGATTACCACAATATCTTGGATTTAATCATTTAAATATTTCCCAGTTCGCTTGAATTGTCATAAAAATAGTGCATTTTAAACTAAATTGTAGGAAGGGTATTGAATTATACTAACTTTTGAAATGAATGTTTCAACAATAATAAAATTTAATGTATTCTCGTCACATTTATTAATTTTCTTAAACAAGGTTATTGATTACTATTACAAAACATATTTTTTATAGGCAATAGAAAACATGGAGAAAAATAAATATTTAAGATAAGATTAACATGCTATTGTATCTCAACGATATTATTACATTGCAATTAAAGTTGAGATTGTCTTGCCACTGACATCATCCCATAAAACCTTTACGATAGTGGCAGTCACGATAAAATTACAGATAATATGTTTGAGTAAACTAGAGTGTCTAAAATTAATCTTATATGTAATGATATTTTACATGAATTACTTGGTCTTTTGGAATTATTTAAATTGCTAATATAAATGAACAGGAATGGAAGCTAACTTAGGCAAGCTGAAGTTTAAATACCCTTGCAGTTATTAAGTATTTTATATTTTGTATATTTAAGAATTGATATGATACAGTAGTCCGATTTTGATAACATTAAAACCGAATTTCTAGAATAATGCCATATCTCAAATTATAAGAATATATTTTTATAATTGGCAAAGTTATAATTTTTTCTTCAACATTTTCCGATCGTTCCTATGGCCGCCGTTCCGACTTATATAGTAGTGAGAGCATATAGAAGACTATCTGTAAAGTCTCTTTCGAATAGCTTGAAAACTGAGGGACTAGTTTGCTTTGAAACGGACGGACAAACGGACATGGCTAGATCGACTTGGTCGTTTATGCTGATCAAGAATATATATGTCACTTTCACTGCGTTACTAACATCTGACTAAAATCATAATACTTTGCAAGGGTATACAAATTAATAACTATGTGATGTAATATCATTAATAAGATTATTAGGTGATCATATTAAAGCTTACAATAAATTCAATTGAGACTTGCTTAACAGCTATTTATACTCTATCTAAATTGTGATCACACATTAAAGTGACCCGACAATTAAGGGCGTTTCCAGAGATTATCACCTAAATAGTTCGAATATGCCCAACTACCGACTCTGTGAAATGGACTCTGTAACCTGCTGTGGCAATTTAATTGCATGCAGATCGGAGTGAATACAAAACAGAACTGAAAACAATGGCAAATTAAAACTAAACCGAGAAACAAAACGGCGCCCAACTTTGTTGAAATCGTGCGAAGCGCAGCACATTTCGAATTGGCCATTGAACTTTCATATCAAAACGGCGGCAGCGGCGGCGAAAATGGTTTTTAAAATGCTTAAACACGCGAGACCCAACAGCCGCGCCCCATCATAATTGGAAAAGTCTGTAAGAATCGCAAGTGCCGCACACATGAATGGGTGTATCCATACACACATACAAACAGGCACATGCAATGAGTGTTTTCCCATGAGGGGGCCGGGGAAAACAACTTCCGCTAGCAGCTGATAGGCCCTTTCCCGGCTTCCTTCTGCACTTCCCCGGGCAGTTGTTAACAACTTTGCCGCGAATCACAATGGGAAAGTGGAAAGTGCAGTCGCCGTGCTTAGGAGGTCGTGGGCTTTAAGCACAAGTGATTAGCCCCGTGCTTGCAACCCATCGGAAATGCGGTCAATTTCTTTTCACGTGTACGTAAAAAAAAACAAATTTTCTTACAACTCTATATAATTGTTGCTACAGCTCTTAGAACTTGATAGGAGTATCCACTATATAGAATATATATAAGTGGTGGCCAGGCAGAACTCTTATTCTTATTTATTCTATTCTACTTATTTATTCTAAAGATTGATTCATTAGTTCCTATCCATCAACATTTAATTATTATAAGTTATAATATGTATTAAAATTGCATTTGTGTTATAAAGAAATTCATAAAGTGGATAGATATGACACTTGTTTGACGATATGCTAATTTAACTTTTTTTATTATAAATAAATATATATACATAAATTATTATATTACAATGTTATAGAACGGCAGCGTTCTTTTAAATTGTATGCATACTGAGCGTTTGTCGACCGAGGTTGGTTTGAGAATTTATGAGGCACGGGAGGAACTGAAATCTAGTCAAAGGCAGGCCGTATCTGTTATAAATGAGAGTAAAACCACCTTAGACGCTCTTGCTTTTTTTATAGTTTATATTTCTACACAAAACTCTCATAGTTTTAATTGTAATCCATAATCTGTATTAAAATTACAACTAATCACCGAAAACTTTACAAACTTCACTTCACCAGAGACAATATAAATTTATTAACAAGATTTTTATTATTGGAAACACTGAATTAGAAACGTTTTGAAAATAACTTTTTAATTTAAACATGATTCACATTAATGTTGATTCGGTATTAGCCTATCATGAATTATAGAAAACATCGCATTTCATGCTATCTTTTTCAATAAATTCTTGTTTGAAAAAATTGCAAGGTTTAGGATTCGAAAACTTTATATATTGTCGCGGCGCATTCTTATCAACTATAAACCGTGCAATTTTGTTGGATATATTTCTGTTGTCTTTCTCTGATTTACCAACATGGGAACCAATTTGTATTAAAGCTGAAACAAAATTTGGGACATACAGATAGCGAAACCAGTAACCAATAAATGTCGATGCTGTGGAAATTTTGCAAACAGTTTGTCCCAGGAAGTGAGTGAGTGAAGAAGTCTGAGGAATGAAATAATTTTGATATATTTTCGAAAGTGTTTTAATTGAACACTTCTATATAATTTATAAATAAAATGTATTGGTTTCTTGAATAATTTTATGCAAAAATCAAACCAACTAATTATTGAGAGATAAGCCATATAATTTCTGATTAGTTTTCCTATTTCTTTTCTAGGTTTCCAATTCTACCAATAGCTCTGTGAAATGTAAGTCGAGTCCACTATCAATGAAATGTTGAATAAAATGAGCGAAACACTGGCCAAGCTGATATCGAAGTCCAGTTCCACATACATGTGGGTATATATACGAGTATGAGTATATACCGCAAGTGGACGCATATGGGCAGCAAGTATGATAAAAACATAATAAGCATATATATTTATATACCATTGCAGAGCTCGTTGCGTAGCAGCCCGTACGCCCCATTGTTGTCCGTACCGCCCTGGCCCGCCCCCGCCTCCGTCCCACCCCTTCCGGTCCGCTCTGCGTGAAAGCAAATCAGAAATCGAGGGAAACGGAGTGAAAAATGAATAAGTCAAAACCGCAAAATCAGTAAAACGCTCGCGAAGCACACACAGCGAGTCACGGAGGAAGCCGGGAGTAGAATAAAATAACGAATGATATTAAAATACCAGGAACCCCAAAGAACCCGAAAGAAATCCGCAGTAGCAGCGGAAATTGCAGGTGCAGCAGCAGCAGCAGTTACAGCAACTCGAGGCTTCCCGAGGTCCTGCGAATAGGATGAAGAACAACTACATCAGCCTCGGCACGCACAGTGGAGGCGTCACCGGTGGCAGTGGGAGCGGCGGGAGCAGCGGCATCGGCAGCAAGATGTCGCTGGGCAAGTCCATCAAAATGTACCTGACCATTTTCATAGCCACCACCTGCATCTACATGGTGCTCTACCAGTACCACATATCGCGGGAACCCTTTGCCGCCGGCGAGGTTGTCAAGGTGAGTGACAATCCTTGTCTCTTTAATGAACTTTCCTTGGGGCTAATTTATCCTAATTATAATAGCTTTAATATGTTATTAATTTATGTGGAATAGATATCGGTTTTGAATGAGGTCTTTTGTATACCTACTTAAGGTGAATTAATGACATTATAATTTTTAGTGTTGCACTCAATTTATAGGAATTGTTTACACAATTACTTGGTTATGTGAATAGAAAATACTATTAATTCCATCTAACATTATATTTTTATCTTACTTTCCCCCCTTGAAGTGATAAGAAATGTATTGTATTTTTCTCTGTTCCACTTTGAGTTTTTTGACCAGTTTGTGATCGTCCAATTAGATAGAGTTTCTTAATTACCTAAATGAGCAATCGATATCCCCTTTTACATGAAAGCACTCCTTCTATCTCTGTACTTGCACATTACATTTACATTTTGCCCCCATACATGTGTGTTATGGCATTCATTATTAAAGTGTCAAGGTAAACGAGTAATACAAACAATCCAGTTGGTCAATAATCAAATACTTATCAGTCAAGGTCGCTGGACGGATTTATATAGAATATTAGCTTAAATTTTCATAACGTCTTTAAGTCACAGATAATGCTACATTTTTTTTAATTAATAAACGACGACAAAATCGGTTTTCTAGTCATTTCAATTTAGATAAAAGTCTGGAATTTCCAGCCAACGTAGACAGCCGAATTAAAGCCGTGGAAAACCAGAAAACTAAAATAGTTGACATCGTAGTTACTCAAATTTAGTTTGGTAAAAAGTAGCAACCAGTAATTAGAACTTTTAACAAACGCTGATAACTCAAGAACGTTGTACTGGGAGAACCCAAACATAACATCGGACGAAACAGGAAACTATACGTGTTCTGGAAAACAATTCTTATTTTCTTTTTTTGCTTGCACTCCGAAAAAGATAGCAGACTACCGTATGGAAGCGCGAAAATGGGTAAAAACTGGGTACTTAGCGTAGATTTGAGTTAAACGTGCTTAAGAGTGGAATAACCCAAAGATAGAATTAATTGAATCTGTGTTGGGATAGATAGTATATCCAAACAATCCTGCCTGACTTAACTACTAACCTTAGATTGTGTACTACATATTGTAATGTTTTCTGTGTGTTCTTGTTCTATCTCCTTTAAACCCATACTTAATCCAATCATTGCCAACTGAACTCGACTCGATAGCACCAAGAGAAATCATCGTCATATATCGCCTCATATTTGTGGTCACCCATTTCCCTGCTACTGGCCAATAGCTCCTCCAACAACAATACCAATTCCACACCTACAACCACAACAACATCAACTTCAGCCATAACAACAACAATAAGAACCACAGCGGCCACAGTGGGCAGTGCGGGCGAAAAAGTGGTTTCATCCTCCTCCCTCCAGACGGTTTCATTAGCTGCCGCCAGGCCCACACTCCACACATCCTTTGGAACGTCGCTACTGAGATCAGGATCTGTGGGTGGCCACCGTAAGACTGCAACTACCAAACAAAGCATTACGCGAACAGCAACCAAATTAACAACAACGACAACAACTGCGGCCAAAACAAGCGGCAAACAGTCCTCCCAGACGGCCGCGCCCGTCACAACCGCCCTCTCGGAACACGCCCACAAGACTCGACCAACATTCGTTGCCGCCTTCGAGCCAGTAAATATATTGACGTAATCGTAATCCTAGCCCAGCACCCCCACCTTCCCGCTCACCTACCATACACTGGACAAAAAATAAGAAGCAAGAATGAATTACTGAAATTAAGGATTCGTTTTGCACAAGTTAGATGATATTTGAATTATAAAAAGAGAAAACGATGATGTAATTAACAATTTTAACGTGAATTTAATTTTTGCTAGATCACTTAAAGAATCTAAAAAATATTTCAGCAATATTTTAAACAATTCAAAAAACAAGGGAATACTTATTTCTAAATTTTCTGCCATCTTTTGACCAGTTTGCATTGCTATTTTTTGGTCAGTGAGCTCTAGTTTGCAAGTACCACAACTAATCACACATATGAGTAAAACCCTTATTCTTTCCCCATTTCCCTTATTCTGTTTTAATCTTCGGAAGTGCATTTCGAGCTTATCTGCATATTATTCTCGCTTTTCGTGTGCATGCCACTTCCAAGTGTTGTGTGTTGAATGTTGAATGTGTGTGGGAGAATCGAATGTCACACTTGTTGCCTGCCTCAATGCTTCATTAGTTTAGAACTCCATTCTCATTGCGAACTGCTGCTGGCTCATCGTTATCGTTTTTCTTACTCGGCGTTCCCATTTTCCTAATTGCCATGGCACAAGTGCGATGCATGCACGTCACTATTTAGGCGAACATTAAGAGGTATTCGAGTTTCTGTAGCTATTGTTGGGCGAATAAATTATTTCTACTCTTTTATTATTATTCTACTGTATTTATTTTAGTAGTTACTTTACTTCTTTTAAATCTTTTAAATGTTCTCTTTGAATTTACGACCCGTTTATGGCTTTCCTACAGGTTTTATCTTAGAAACTTAAACATTTTAAATGCACTTGTCGGCATTTGCTGAATCTACAAGCTCATTAAAGTTTGCAGTTAAGGTCATCCATAACTCTCCTATTCTGACACACACATAATGTAGTGCGTATTTTGCAATTATTATTTAAACTAACCGGAATCTAGACCAGAGCCAGCTGATAAATGTGTTCTACTTTGGCCAGACCAACTTTGCCACTCGGACGTTAATTATGGTCGCATTAAACTCCTAAATGGGAATATATTACGAGCCGAGTCCGAATCGCAAAGCAAACATTGCTAAAGGGACGCTGTTTGTCTAACCAACTTTTGTTGGCCACCATGTGCAAATTGGTTGCCGGCTATCCGTATCACGATTTCTGGGTTAATCACATGCATTATATTAACCAACAGGCGCCCTAACTGCGGGCGTGCCGCCACTGCAAACAAAAAGAGTCTCATTTGCCATTTGCATGAGCCTAATTTGAAAATTGCTTAGCCGCACACACCCGCAGAACGCAAGAGCCGAAACCGCATTCAGCGACCACTAAAGTATATAGAAAAATTACTAGCATTGAAAGCGGCGGCCGCAGAATGGGTGGTTGTGATCTAGATTCCAGATTCATGCAAAACACAAAATGCCAGCCAATTGAAAAGATTCACGCGCATCTGTTGGCTTCTGTCATTTAGTAGTTGCAACTACCAGCAGCGATCCAATGCCCTGCACTACTCAATGTCAGAGGTGGAGCACATCGGCACTGGGATAATGTGCACACAAGACTAAACCCTGAACCTATAGACTTTCAGATCCCACAAATTGTTTAAATTTTTAAACAATTTTATATATAGGATGTTTAACTTAGAACTTACATCATTGCATTGGAACATTTTTCTCACTAGGCTTTTGAAACCTTTAAGGCGGTTTAAAAAACTGTGCTATAAAATGTTTATTAAAAAATGCTCACTAATTATGATACCCAACTTATAGCCACCTTTTCAAGAGATTCTAAACATGTAGTAATCTCCTCAGGCCCTAAGAAAGTTGACAGACTAAGTTTAATTTAAATATTTCATATAGTTAACAAACAAGTTTAAAGTCGAATTTTATGTTTAATGCTTTACAGGTATAAGCGAAATCGATTCCTTGGAATCGACATTCAAAGTAAACTAGAATATTTTTGGTGCTAGTTTGCTCAATCTTAATACTTTTGTATTGCGGTTATTTAAGAAAGGATCAAAATCTTTTATTTAATTTTATTATTCCAAAGTTATTGAGATATAACTTCAACTAATTTAGAAGGAGACTATCGTGTCTATAGACTATCCTATCTTTCCTTTCTTAAATATTCGAGTATGTTTTGCGGAATAAATTTGAAAGCCTGTTTTATTTTCCTTCGCCTTGCATGTGCTGGGTGTGCGCTGTGGGTGTATGTGTATGTTTGTGTGTCAACAATGGACAATTTGCAAAGTGAGTGCGCCAGTTTATTTATTTTCAACGTCAGTCGTTCAATGGGACACGCTTTACACGAACATAGCCTATATCTAGAACGGGTGCTTAACGCAAGTGTGTTGGTGAGAGCACTCGAAGAAATGGGGTATTTACTTCCCATGAATTTTTAGCGATTTGTGATTAAACTTTCTATTTTTCTTGGTTTCTTTAACATGCAAATTGTTTTAAGAACTATTTAACCAGTGAAATTCAGTGAAATGCAAATCGAATTTTTATTGCATACGTTTGAGCATCTTTAAAATTGATTTAAAATCATTGAGTTATTCTGTTACACCCTTCAGAATTTCAAAGCTTGTGGAGATCGTAGGGAAAGTCAATAGAAAATTCAGAATCAGTGCTGATTTTAAGTAACACTTTCAGAAACTCATTCAACATTTTTCCCTGAGTGTCTTCGACTAGCGAAACGCGACCCATATTGCCATAAAGCCAGAAGAGCCTAACTTGACGACAGACACACTGACTTACGGCGATGTGGGGAGGCGGATGCGGTCCGCTAGCCTAGTCAAGCCATTGGGTTGTAAATTAATTTGCATAATTGCTCATAAAAAGAAGCTCACGCCGCATTACGCACCACCCACTGGCACCTAACGAGCCACCCAGTCACCTAACAACCCAAGCACTCACCCAACCCCACCACCCCCCACTAACCAGCTCAAGTGCAGGGCACTCGGCCCTTGGTACACGCGGTACACTCAGGTAGATATTCCAATGACACTCAAACGAAATCCACTCGTCCCACAGCCGCCCCTGTACATAATCACGCCCACCTACCGACGACCCGAGCAACTGGCGGAGCTGACCCGGCTGGGCTACACGCTGAAGCATGTGGTGAATCTGCTCTGGCTGGTCATCGAGGACGCCAACCACACGAATCCGTTGGTGGCCCGCACCCTCGACCGGATCGGAGTGCCCTACGAGTACATGGTGGGTAAGTATCGTCCGCTGCTCTCCGTTCCGTGTCATGTCCGGGACACATTCAAGTGATATTTACGAGTCGCCTCCTCTCACCCGCAGCTCCCATGCCGGAGAAGTACAAGCAGACGAAGCGAGCGAAGCCTCGCGGTGTCTCCAACAGGAATCGGGGCCTCGAGTATCTGCGCCACCACGCCAACGAGGGCGTGCTCTACTTCGCCGACGACGACAACACCTACGACATTAGCATATTCGAGCAGGTAAGATTGACAACGCACATACTATAAAGTTTGTGTTAAAGAAGGACCTGAATCCTAATGACAGGAGCAACAGCAGGTGTACCTACAGGCCTTTCTCAAGCGCAAACTAAACCTGAAGTACAGAGTCAAGGGTAACCCATTTGTTATCAATGAAGTCGGAATCTATTATGTTTTTGCAGTGCCATAAAAAAGCAAATAATTCTGCTGTATTTTATATCGAGACCCACCCTAGTTGGTCCACTCCTTTGAGACTTACTAACCCGCACATTGCTTGTTAATTTTCCGTTTTTTCAGATGCGCTACATCAGCAAGGTGGGCATGTGGCCAGTGGGATTAGTCACCAAGACCGGAGTAAGCAGCCCGATAATCCAGGAGGGAAAACTGGTGGGATACTATGACGGCTGGATTGGGGGACGCAAGTATCCCGTGGACATGGCCGGCTTTGCGGTCAGCGTCAAGTTCCTGAAGGAGCGCCCCAACGCCCAGATGCCCTTCAAGCCGGGCTACGAGGAGGACGGATTCCTGCGCAGCCTGGCGCCGCTGGACAACTCGGACATTGAGCTGCTGGCCGACGAGTGTCGAGATGTGAGTGATGCGATCTAAGTCACGCCGAGATCCAAGTCAAATTTCCATCCTATCCGCAGATTCTCACGTGGCACACGCAGACGAAGAAGAACGCCCCGGCGCAGGCGCTGAACAGGACGCGGTACAGGAACACCAACCTGGAGCACATTGATAAGCTGCTGGTTCGACCATAGGGATACTCTCAGTAGTTAGCTAACGCTAGTTAGGCTTAGTCGGGGTAGGGCCTTGGCCTCTGAAGAGGAGGAGGCCTATCCCCATCTTGACCGTGGCTCGGACGGGTTGTACAGGTACAACCCGGGGCACACGGAGCAACCAATCAGATTTGATCAGATCAGCGGTAGTCGGTGTACATTATGTCCCTAATCATACGAGTAGTTAGGCTCTAAGCGCACAATCTTCTACGATAATTGCAATTACGCGCACCGTAGGCTTGTTTGACCCCATACACGTAATCGTGCCACTAATCGTATCCTAAGCAAAGTATTGTATCATATCGCAACGTCCTCGACTAGTTTGTACATAATCGCAATGCATTTAGTTTGTAACCGCCTAAGTTGAATCGGATTTCTCAGCCGCAAAAGTGAGCTCCGGCAACGAATTGGATACGATGTTCCTAGAGACCAAAGCAAACTCCCCCCACATTTCGCATTCTACATTCCCCCGGGAGGACTCCATGGCCATCGCCGGCCAGGGCCAGAATCTGCACTCGCGCGAGGTCAAGGCCTGAGGCACATCAACAATCAATTAGGGCAAGGTGTCAACGAAAACGTATTTCCACGAATTCCGAGCCGGCGCCAACGCTTCAATAATTCATGCCGACGTATGGATGTGGCACAGATATGTAAGACGGCGAGCCCCTTTCCCCGCTGGGAGTCCAAATCGCGTGATGGACGGGTATTGCACGCCATCGACGACGACAGGGGACACAGTTTAAACAATGAAAAGGCTCCGTCTAATGGAACTGGATGGCTCAAAAGTTTGGCTAAATCAATGTTATGGCAACCCGAGCGATTTCGTTGAACGAGAACTCTCTGTATGGCTAAGATCTACCTGTAATTTCGGAAACGGGTTTCCAAGGCCACACCCTTTCATATTACGCCTAAGTATGCTAGGATAGGCTAATGAGTAAATTTATATTCAAGTTTTGAACTGCACTGAAGTCGCCTACATGTAAATAATAATCACCAAAAATATTGTAACCAAATTTTTACACGTCCCGCTAAGCAAGGCAGGATCGCAGGGAGGCAATGAATGACAAATGGTATTACCAAATTTATACAATTTATACAATTGAATACGGAATATGAAAGCATACGGAATATGCCGCAAAGCAATTAGTTAGGTACTTACAAAATCTTACAAGAATATTAAAATAACAACAGAATCTGGGCTGGATTCCTACGAAAATCAACTTAAACCTTTTCCAGAATAACTCGAAACGTTTCAATGAATACTAACGATAAAGAAATACGTCAACAACTATTCTCTTATTCAAGTAATTACAACATACAATGTTTAAAGCTGACGGGACTTGTAGCAAGGAACTTCAATCATTTTTCAACAAACTACAAATACCTTTCAATAAATTGATAAACATTTCTTAACAATTTTCAAAATAACTGGAGAGTTCTTATTCCGCCCTCAAAAAGTCAACTGTCCTGTATTCGGTAGAGTATTACAGAAGCTTTTATTGGGAATATAATCGATATCGAATGTGAAGCGCAGTTTGAGTAATCGAAGCATGTTGGTGATCTACACAAGGTCTGACAATGATCATATCGTCTAGTGGCTCCAGGCGGCAGCATCAATCAACTGGCTTAGAGTCCTGCAGTCGCTCGGCTCGTAAAGAGAGGCCTCAATCCCGGCAGATTTGTGAAGGCGTGGGAACCTTTCAGAATTCTGCCCTAGCTCGTGCGCTTTAGATCGTATACTTGGAATATTTTACGTGTATTTACCATCGCTGTTTCGGTTCGATGTCTTGCATTTTAACCAATTGTATCTTTTTACAATACCCGTACGGAGTTTCCATCGGTTGGAGAGAAACAGTAGAATTCTATTACGGCGGTAAGCACTAAAATAGTTACTAACTGGTGCATTTTCTAGAAAGCTTACATTAAATGGCACTAATCTGGTAAGTATTTAGTATATTTAGGTAAGGACATTCTAGGAACTCCTATATCTTTCCTCTGGAAATATTGGTTTACCAATAAACACTGCTCAAAACGTAATCGAGCAGTTAGGTTGGATATTTAGCTGCGAACTTGGTCTCTACATTTATAAGTAACTTTAAAGTGTTTGAGCAGAACATATTTATCTGAATTTAGGAGACTTTTATTACTTGCTGTTGGAACTTACTTGTTTTCGATGCGAGTAAGAGCTGTCTATATCCATAAGATGTGATAGCAGTTAATCTTATTTGGTGCATTGGTCATTCGCCAAGAAAGTCGATTTATATCATAGATCAAGAGACAACATAACAAGCTTTACATGCTTGAGTTTATATGAAAAAGAAACTAACTAAGAACGCTTTCGTGAATGTCAAACCAATACTTAACACCAATCATGCATTCAATCTCTGCATAAACCATATCTAATTCACTAATATCTGAACTTAAAGAAGGTCAATATGGAGTTCTAGGTTTTTCATCAAAAATAAATTAAAATTTGATTCGCTTGCATTAAGGTAACTATCGATACCCTTACAAATATAACTCAAGTTTCCCTTGTTAAACTAAAGAACATCTTTCTGATCTCCAACAGAATAAGTTTTAACCCTTTGTGTAAAATGACTTCATTGCTCGATCAAACTTGTAGAACATTTAAAGCAAGAGGTTAAAGAATAATAAGTCCTTATCGCCTTAGCTACCACTGGATGGTTTCTCTGGTACCTGAATATGCATCGTTCTAGCTTGAGCAAAGGAGACAGTAGCTTCGCTTTTAGATCCTGCATTCTACTGCGAGGTACTAAAAAGATAACTCAACATCGATGGCTGCACGTGAAAGCTTATAGTTGCCTCTTCCCATTTGGTACGAATCAGACGCTGCAACGGCGTGTTGAGCGTTGACTCCTCCTTGGCGACCACATCGGTACCACCGCTAGCGCCACTAGCAGCACCGCCGCTAGCGCCACCCACACCGCCGCCGGCAGCACCTCCTCCGGAGCCAGCAGACGGCGCCGCCACCGTCTCCGCCTCCTTTCCGGCCGGCTTGCCAGACATCGAGGTACTCTCCGGCGTGATTGGTTGCCGCTCCAACATGACCAATGCCTGCTCGTTGTACGTGCGATTGTCGATCGTCATCTGAATCTGGTGGCCCGAACAGCTGTAGTAGTTGACATCGAAGCGCGACTCGGCGTGGTAGTTGCGCAGCAGGTCCGGGTTCTTGTTGAAGATCACTCCGTAGTGGCCCGTGCAGCTGGTTATCCAGATGGGATAGTTGGGCGTCTTCAGACGGGAGCCCGGCTGGCGAGACTGATTCACTGCAGCCTGTTCAGAGAAAGGAATATGGAAACATCCCAACAAATTTATTACATTTCACTTGACTAGGAAAACTATTTACTATTCATTTACTTTCATTATGTGTCTTGGTAATTAACTTACACTGGCGGATTCGATGTCCCAGAGCAAGAGACCAATCATGCAGCGTTTAAGAACTCCGTACTGTGGAACCGCCTGAAAGCAGAAAACAATCCCCATTGCCATCGATGGATCTTACTGACCGAGCATCCCCTGCTTCTTGGCACCCACATAGCTACTTTCATCGCCCACATTGACGACTCCGTTGTGGATGTAGGGCGTGGCGCGTCCTGTCAGCAGCAGGGTGACGATCATCAGGGAGCCCTCCTCGTGGTTGCTCGACGTCAGGGGCGAGGACTTGGAGCAGTCCAGGTCGGTGCGAACTCTGAAAAGCATTTGAAAGCATTCACCGGCCAATGGTAAACGTTAATGGTTAATAAAAATATTTCTGAAACACCGAATGCCTTCGCATATACAGACACTTGTATTTAATCTTACTTTCCCATGGATCGCGTGAGGACGGCGCTGTATAGGAACAGCAGGGTGCCCGGGGTCTCCTCCTCTGTAAACTTTAAGGCGGGTTAAATGCAAACTCCTCGCTCAAATAACTATTCGACTAAAATGTGGATGTTTTAGGTCTTACGTATTTGAAATTTCGCTTCATAAAGTATTCCAGCTCCTCATTGGGTGAAAGGGTGAAAACATAAAGCTGCAATATATATGTATTTGGGATGCATGCAAATTAGTACATATAAATTATTAATACCCTTTCGTTTTTTAGACTTAGAATTTCTATATATAATGGTTGAAAACTTACCTTCTCGGTGACGGAATCGTGGAAATAACAGGCGCTGTGGTCCACGAAAACCTCGTCCTCCGACGGCAGCACCATGGTGACCTTGCCCTTGTCCGAGATGGTGCGCAGGATCTCCAGCAGCGCACAGAAGAGAGCCTCGCGCTGCATCTCCGCGGTGGCCAGGAGCGGACTGAAAGGGAAATACACATGCTTCTATACACTCGCACTTAGTTAGACCGGAAATGGAACCGGAAGTTTTCGAAAACCGAAAAGAAAACGCACTCTGTGAGTGAAGCGGCGCGGGTGGTCTTTCGGGCGAAAAGCAGATACTTGAGAACGAATCCCTGGACGACCGACAGCAGACCTCTGGTGGCGTTCCGGGGCGAACGGAGGCCGTAGGCCAGCTCTTCCTTCGGAGCTCCGAACACAAAGGACGTCTGCAGCCATTCGGCGCGCATGGGAATAGCAGCAGTGCCGAAAACTAGATTGCGCAGATCCTAAACGACAGCAAAAAGTGCGGGATCAGACCACGCCTGTCCCCGACGTACAGAGATCTTCTTCAATTTACATTTGCCAAGTCGGCGGTTATGGGCGTGCCGCCCTGCGTGATGAATTCTTTGTTCATTTTTCTAATTAGGCACTGAACTCGGTTTCCGCTAGGCACCTTTGCTCCACTCTGCGACTCGTCGGCGAATGATTTCTCGACGAGCACGGTTCCGCGCTGTGGCTCGAGCCTTAGCAGGGATCGGAGGTAAAGGGGGCGACAGACAGCCGCCGTTCCAGTCAGCTCAAAGGCATTTCACACTTCAGCATGGATTTTTAATTTCATATTTAGCCGTGGGCGCACGGGGCGTATGCGCAACTAAGCAGATGCCAGTCAGGTGGCACTAATGGACAGTGGAGCGTATAACCGAAAAGGTGCAATCTTTTGGTAAATGAGACCAGGAAAGAACAAGAAAGCCTTATTTGTAATACATTTAATGAATAGGAAATCACTGAAACTACAACTTTTCTTCCTTTAACTAGAAAGATAAAACCGCACTAAAAAATAGTTATATTTGAAGATTCTGTACTGAAACCTAGATAGGTTCTTAAATTGAATTCACAAATTCCTTAAGATATAAAATTAAGGATTTTAAAAAAGAACTTGAACTCTATACCAAGGTAATGGCACTTAATGTAATGCAGTATGGAATCAAATATATAATCCTTTGACACCTTTGTAATAGATGTTAGAGCTACAGTAAATGCTAACTGCTAAAAGGACCTTCCGAATTGCATTCCACTGTGCCTAGGCCTCCGGCTTAGACTGAGAGGGTCGCTCGCTGTCTGTCAGTCAGCGAAAGTAACTTTAAATGAAATTGAATTGAATTTAGTTCTGTGTGCGGCACACGAAACTCGATGTATGTGGAACAAGAAGTGAAAGTGTGACGGCGGGCTTGTGAGATGGGTGCTAGGGGAGAGAGGAAAGAGGATATGGTAAAGGGACATGGGCTTGGTCATAAGCTCATAGGTGGAATCTGGCATGTTGCAGCCTGTCAGGGGGCTCCACACAACCGGAAATATGTAGTTGACGCCCATTTGTGCCTATTTCGAGGCAGGAACAGCTGTACTTACCAACGCCTTCGTGTGTGTATTACTAGGTGTTAATATTCCAATGGTACGCCAGGAATGACATTCCAGAGGCCACCGCAGTATTGCTCAGGGGTTTTTTTAAATTTAGACAGCACTCGTGTTTCATGCTCCCCGATTGATTTGTTGAATTTTTGGGAGGGCCTAAATGGAAGTGAAAGTGGCCCAATAACTGGCTGATTGGCTGTCTGGCTGGTTATAACCTTGGGCAAGTCACCTGCAATTTTATTAAAGTTCCAGACGTGGCATGCACACTTGAACTTAATACCGCATTCTATGGGGATTGAAGGAGTAATCATTCCCTCTCTAGTTTAGCCAAGGAACAGTAAAAATGACTGTAAAGGATATTGTTTATAATGGTCTACATGTTATTTAGTTTATTTCCATTTGACCTTAATCTTATGCACATGACTACATACCTTAACAATCCTGTTAAAAATGTATACACCAATTTAAATGACTACCATGGTATGTTTAAAAAAATCTCGTACCATCTTACAACTGCTTATCAATTAACTTCAATAGTAGCCTCTATATCAAAGAAAATTTTCTTTTTAAAAATAATTTAGATTGACTACGACGATTACTTGAATGCAACAATTTTCCTATAAAAACCCATTTTACGACTTATGATTTAGGGGTACAAAAGGCGATGGTAATTCAGGAACTCATCTGAGCATAGCGGGGTCGTGCGGTGGTGTCAACATGTCGCGCATCACGGTCCTGGCCGAGGCAGGAGCACGACCCACTAGATAAAGAACGTTGAAATACCAATCTAGGAGACGCAGCTTGAAGGCGGACAGAAACAGACAGTACTCGAAGTAGATGCGACGTCTCAGCCATCGAATGTACTGCAGCGGCGAACGACGACTGTACTGCATGCAGACACACTTTTGGGCATAGCGGGCCATGACTTGGGGTCGATTTACCACGTCGCCATGCTGGTGACTTATTGCTCTTACGGTGTTAAGGTTGCGCACCTGATAAATATAATTAGAGAAGTCCATCTAACAGCTGGCACAGGCGAAGCACTTACCACAAACAGCATACTCCTGGGCATTTCCTTGAGGGTGCCCATAATAAGCTCAAAGTTCTTCCTGGCTATCTCTTGCATGTGATCGATATCCTCCTGCGACAGCTTTCCCCGGATGCGGCCTCCTCGAATCCGAATGGGCTGCTGAAAGAGCACCTCGGCGAAGCGCATGTAGTCGGCTATTCCGATCTTATCGGCGGCCAACTGCATCTTTGCCTCGTCGCGCAGCACGGTGGCCTCCCAAAACTCACAGAGCGGTCCACGCACTTTTTCAGGCAGCTCCTCGTACAAGCCGTGGTCCAAAAGGATGATGTCCGCTCGCCCAGATTTCCCATTGCGTCGCACAAATACTTGAAAGTATATGGAATATTAACTTGAATACAAAAATCATAGATGCTAACGCACTGTTTCCAGGATGAGGATCGGCGTGCACGAAGCCCGTGTTGAAGATCTGCTCGGCAAACGTATCAAAGAGCTTAACATCAATGTCCTTTAGGCTTAGCTTTTGTGCTGCAATTGTCTTTAGATCGCTGATCTTACACCCGTCCATCCACTCGAGGGTGAGCACTCGCTAAATGCGTAAACAAGTTACATGAGGTATTTGTCAGAATAATAAGTACGTGGGCATAGTTCTATCCGCTATCCTTACCCTTTTGGTATGCGACCAGTAAACCTTGGGCACGAGCACATAGTCGAACTTCCGCATATCTTTGGCACAGCGCTCTGCGTTCTTGGCCTCCTGCAAAAAGTTCATCTCCAGCACCAGATTCTTGCGCAGATCATTTAGGATCCAACCAAAGTTGTAGTCCTTGAAGAAGAACTCGATAATGTCCTGCAGGAAGATGATGGTGCCCAGGTCGCTGATGAAGCGCTTCTGCAAATCGTTGTACTGCACCTTGACCGCCACCTGTTCGCCGCTGGACAACTTGGCTTTGAACACCTGTGCCAAGCTAGCAGCCGCAACCGGCTTGTAGTCAAACTCTTTGTATATCTCCTCGGGCAGCTGGCCAAAGTCCTTGCGGAATACTTTCTGCACGTCTGCCTTGGTAGTGGGCAGACATCGGTCCTGCAGCTTTGACAGCGTGTTTGTGTACTCCACCGGCAGAATGTGATTAATGGCGGCGAACCCTTGGCCCACCTTGATGTATAACCCGCCGTTCAGCAGGCACGTCTCCAGCAGGCGGTCGGCGCTCTTCTGGTGGATAGCCTTTAGCTTCTCCGCGTACTCCTTGTCGTCCTCATTCAGCTGAAGGTAATCGACCGCAATCAATCCGGCGGTTTTCAGGGAGCGAACAAATCGGACGGAGGCGCCGCAGTATGTGAAGTCGTTCACGATCCCGTCATAGCCAATAACACCAGCACCGGCTGCCAGGAAACCTAGCCGCACCAGAGGAAGACCTTTCTTTCGAGTCCGCTCTTCGCTCTTAACACTGAGTTCTCTGACCAGGTTCCTGCTCCCCAGGCTCAAAAGCCGTCGCACCCGCTGAAAAAGGCCAGAGGATGGCAGGGTTAACTGGATTTACGCCAATCCCAGCCCAACTGACTCACCTGTAAAGGTCGCATATTTCGTCCAACTGCAGTTTCTTGGTCAGCTGTTGGCCACTTGTCGATCCGGAACAGCTGCTTGTGAGGGCGCGTGATATTGATGAGGCCACATTGCTCCACGCACATATGGTTGGTTGGCGGTACTGTTTGAAAAGTTTTGGGGAATATACAATTATTTACACTTTACATTTCCTGTCACCTATTGAAATTTATCTAAATTTCTTCTGGTGGTTGCGCGATCGACGAAACATCGATGTTTTAAATATAGGAAACAATTGCAAAAACATTAATTTAAATTGTATTTTGTAACAAGAAGCAAACAATATTAAAAACTTTAAAATTTTTTAGAATATGCTCAGTTCCGCTTTTTATTGAAAGGTAATGAAACGATAAATATTATTCAACATTATTTAAGTGTTTCCTTATGTTTACGACAAGCGTCGATGAAAGCCTTGCGCGACGGTCGTTCATTAGTTGGCAAGCTTTACTAAACAATAAGGTAATATTCTATTAATAACTTTAATTAATTATAATTAATTAAATTAAAAACATCGATGATTTGCGTGTGTTGAGCGTTGCTTCGCCGCATGCAATCGATGATTCCCCGCCAAACATCGGTGTCATCGATGTTTCTCCACTCTACTTGCGATGATATCTGCATCTTGCACATCACTAGGAAAAACCCAGACCATTTTAGAATTTTTTTTCGAAACGAAACCGAGGCGGCGCTTTTGAAGTTTTATTTACAAGTGCAGCAATTCTTTACATTGGCCTCACCCACGCGACGCAACGAAGGGCAACGAACTGGCGAAAAGGCAGCTCCACTCCACGCGCTGAAGTAATCAGGATGTCGGGCACCATACTGGAAAACCTGAGCGGCCGCAAACTGTCCATATTGGTGGCCATTCTACTGCTGTGCCAAGTGTTGTGCTTCCTGCTGGGCGGTCTCTACGCCCCCCTGCCCGCCGGCCATGTGACCGTGCTGGGATCGCTGTGTCGCGAGGATCACACCCGTCAGAACGATACCGACTTCCTACTGTACTCGCGCGGTGCTGGCGCTTGCATTCCGGTCCCGCGGGAGGAGGTGGAGAAGGATCCTATGAAGATGGCCAACGAGCTAGTGCACGTGTTCCAGATGCCACTGCCGCGCGAGCAACGCAACCTGGACTACTCCCGCTGGCAGCAGAATCTTATCGGGGTGCTGCAGGTGGAGTTCGGCTACGACTCCTCGTCGGAGCTGCGCGATCCGCCGCGAGAACTGCAGCTGACCATTGACATTCGCCTAGCCTACCGGAACAAGGGGGATTCCGACAACGCCTGGAAGTTGTATGCGCATGGAGTAGAACACCGGTACCTGGACTGTGTCACCGAGAATGTGGGGTCCACGGAGACGATCTACTCCTGCGACATGATCCCGCTGTTTGAGCTGGGAGCCCTGCACCACAGCTTCTACCTGCTGAACCTGCGCTTCCCGCTCGACACGCCGCGGCAGATGAACCTGCAGTTTGGCCACATGCACGATCTCACGCTGACGGCGATCCACCAGAACGGAGGCTTCACCCAGATCTGGCTGATGCTGAAAACAGTGCTATTTCCCTTTGTGGTCGGCATCATGATCTGGTTCTGGAGACGCGTCCATCTATTGCAGCGCTCGCCGGCACTGCTTGAGTACATGCTGATCTATCTCGGCGGAGCCCTGACCTTCCTCAACCTGCCGCTGGAGTACCTATCGCTGGCCGTGGAGATGCCTTACATGCTGCTGCTGAGCGACATCCGCCAGGGCATCTTCTACGCCATGCTGCTCTCCTTCTGGCTGGTCTTTGCCGGCGAGCACATGCTGATCCAAGATGCGCCCAACAAGTCCACGATCCGATCGCGCTACTGGAAGCACCTCTCCGCTGTGGTGGTCGGCTGCATCTCCCTGTTCGTCTTTGACATCTGCGAGAGGGGCGTCCAGCTGCGCAACCCCTTCTACTCCATCTGGACCACGCCGCTGGGCGCTAAGGTGGCCATGACTTTCATCGTACTGGCTGGGGTGTCGGCGGCCATCTACTTCCTCTTTCTGTGCTACATGATCTGGAAGGTGTTTAGGAACATTGGCGACAAGCGAACCTCGCTGCCATCCATGTCCCAGGCCCGGCGACTACACTACGAGGGTAAGTACATGGCGGCTTATAAGAAGTTAATGTTAAAGAAGAGTACATTTTTATATAAACCGTAGGCCTCATCTATCGATTCAAATTCCTGATGCTGGCCACCTTGCTGTGCGCCGCTCTGACCGTAGCCGGTTTCATAATGGGTCAAATGGCCGAGGGACAGTGGCAGTGGAACGACAACGTTGAGATCCAGCTTACATCCGCCTTCCTGACCGGCGTTTACGGCATGTGGAATATCTACATCTTCGCCCTGCTCATTTTGTACGCCCCCAGTCACAAGCAGTGGCCGACAATGCATCATAGCGACGAGACCACGCAATCTAATGAGAACATTGTAGCCTCGGCGGCCAGTGAGGAAATCGAGTTTAGTCACCTGCCATCCGATTCCAATCCCAGCGAAATCTCATCCTTGACATCGTTCACCCGCAAGGTAGCCTTCGATTAGGCGACGCTTTTTCCTTGGGTTGTGTGCTAAGCGGATATCCCGATTTTGCCAGCACTGCAAAGCTCCAAGCAAAGACCCTATAGTAAGGTCTTTGCTCCAGGAGTGTGCTCATTTTATTAGCATTTAGATTTAGTCAGTAGCATTGCATTTCTTGCCTAGTTTTTTGACAACAACGCGATCAGCATTATTTAGTTGTCCTTATGTATTGTGTAGGTTCTCTCTCAGCATGCTCAAAGTGATTTTATCAATTGTATTTTATCGGCAGTATTATCTATTGAAGTCCAATTTTCTAGCTCCTAAGTCTTAACATATTTATATTAACACATTTTATACATATATTTACTTGCCTCTTAAGGTGGTTAGATTTCTGGCCATGAATTGTAGGAGTGCACAAAAAATTGCAGCTCCAATATTTCCTTTTTGGTATAAATTTTTCCAATGAAATTAAAATCTTCGACGATTTTTGTGGCAACATAATATCCGACCAGGTGACAAAAAGTGCAAGCCTAGAACCCTTACGACTTTACATTTGTTAATTAACCACCTTAATATCTAATATCAATAGACCTCGGCTCTAATTTTATAACGAAACAAAAACGTAGAGCGATTTCTTACTCAAGTAGCAATGCATCGAATAAAAAGCAATATTGAAAATGCCGGCATGTTTTTATTTGGAGTTTACACGGAATGCTTTTAGTTACCAGATGATCCTCTGGGGAGTTCGGTAGTTTTGCCAGTAGAACTCCTTTGTGAAATATACATAGAAGGTGGCCACGTTGAGCAGCAGGTGAGCGCCCAGTTCAAGCCACTCGGCGAGGCCCTTTCGCGTGTGCCGCGTGTTAAGCCGGAAGAGGATGTAAGGCACCAGAAAGTAGCGCAGCTCCAGGAGCCGCTGGAAACAGAGCACAAGCACAAGACTAAGGGGAAACATCAGCTTGAAGCTGTCCGGCATGTGTCGCAGTCCGCAGAAAAGCACACAGATCGATAGCAGGTAGACCGGAGCCATGGCGTAGCGGAACCACCAGAAGCGGCCGTACAGCCGGCTCCACACATAGAATGTGTAATGCCTGTTGTCGGCCAGCAAATAAGGATGTACCTCTGTGTTCCGATACACCACCAGCAGGATAAGCAGCAAAGCCACCACCAAGCGCACCGGATTTCGACGGATTAAGTCTACTGCCGGGCGGAACTGGCGCATGGTGTTGGATATTCCAAAACCAGCTGCAAAGATGGCGAAGTAAAAGAGCTGTGGCAGATGCACGGCGGCCTCGTGGGCACTTTTGTCGCCGACCACAATGGATCCGTTGATGCAGAGGAATCCCACAAAGGGCAAAATGATCGAGGCGTAGAAGCAGCACTTAGCCAAGATGCTTAGGATGCAATTGCACAGCAGTTGAGGACTACTAAAGAGTTGCAGCCACATCTGGAAGAAAAGGTCCTTTAACAGTGGAAAATAATAAGACCAAAGCTAGGGCCCACCTCTTTGCCAAACAGCCTAATTTTGGACTTGGGCACGGCCCGATTGCGGGCGCATTGCTGGACTAGAGTGTCCAGCACGGTCATTCCGGTGCCCATGCAAACCCACACTATGTTCGTCTGGCGCATGAGTACACTGGCTGCCCCGAAGACGGCCGCCGGCAGGTGCGCCTCCTGCTGCCAGTAGTTATAGAAGAGCAGCACCATGGTCAGCGAAAGCGTATCCGTGTAGTACAGGTGACCAAAGAAGTAGAGCGGCGGAAGCACTGACAGCGTGATTGCCTCGTGGGCTGCGTACGAGTTGCCGCCGGAGCCAGACAGAACGCGCCGCCGGATCTTGTACAGCAGAAGGATGTTAAACCCGGCGCCTGCCAAGCTCAGCAGCCGCAGGCCCGTTACCGTGCACAAGTTAAACGGGCTGAGAACGAGGGCTATGAGGTACAGGCCCGGGAAAGTCGTTATCTTTGGGTCCCACTAAAAGACGAAAGCAGCTAATAATCAACTGAATATCTGCTGAAACGATCTTCCATTACCACATCGAACTCCTTCCGGCAAAAGGCTAAGCCCTGCGGAATGTGGAACTCCTCATCGATTACGTAGTCTGAGGTGCCGTTTACTCGCAGGAACAGCGGCAGGCTGTACAGTACGAAGCCCACAGGCAGCACCACCTTCCAGGATCCGTTCATGGCCGGTTCCACCTTCAGGAGTGCTTTAATAGTCTCCCAACTAGGTTTGTTTATTTTTGGACCAAGCCAACCGGCAACATGTGGGAATACACTAACGCGTCATCCCTAAGATCTTGGTATTAACTTTTTTCCAGAAAATACCAAAACACATTAGGGGTAGCCGATGTAAAATATGTGAATTTAGGGAGGAGTTGGGGGTAATTTGAAATAGCTTTATTTTTTGTATTTAAAAAAAAACTTTTTTTTGTATTTTGGAATTTAGGTGAAGCTTAACAGAAAAAATACAAAAGGAAATATTAAGTTTTTAATTTGACTGTTGTTATATAAGGAAATATTATTATAAGAAGCTTTTATTATATTTTAAAAGTTTCTTATCAATTTTATATAAAAACCATAATTCTCAAATTATAAAACACATGAAATAAGGCTTGTATTTTGATATAAGACAATTATGATTGGTGCATTGGTATTGATAAAAAATAAGCCGACATATAATATGTCTAATATCTTCTAAAAAATAATAAAGATTTACAAAATATTGTATCTCTTTTTTAGAAAAAACTTTATTGTAATTTTCCATATAAAATTCCTTCTTATTTATGCCAGCTATTTGATACATAATACAAATTATGCTGGCCTTAAAAACTTAAAAGAATAGTCTAAAACTAATACCTCAGGAGACTTGTTCTTTGACAATCGCCATTCTTATTTTTATACCCTTGCTAAGTATTATAATTTAAGTCAAAAGTTTGCACCTCAATAAAGTCTTTTCCGAAGTTAATATATTCTTCACAAGCATAAATTGTCGATCAGGCTATGTCCACGGGTAACAGGCGAACAGAAAGCTGCAGAGAGCGATAGTGATATAGTTTTAAGTTTTTAAAATGTTTTTAATTTTTTTCGAAATTAATCGTGTGCCAAATATATTATATATAATACAATTAATTTAATGCATAATGAGAAGTAAGGTTCCGATTTGCATAAAATTAAAACCGAAATTCTGAAATAATATATAATGGCTATATCGCTGAACAAATGCAAATATATTTAAAACTCGCTAAGTTATAATTTACATATAGCTTTAAAATTAAAGAACTAGGCTAGATCGACTCTGCTGTTGATGCTGATCAAGAATATACATATACATTTTATAGGGTCGGAAATGTCTCCTTCACTGACTGCGTTTCAAGCTTCAAACTAAAATTATAACACCCTGTAAGAGTAAACAAATATGTTGGCTTATTAGCCCAATAAAGACCACCACAGAACTGGAATTTATTCATTTTTGGCATAGTTATAGTCGATTTCAAATTCGGTACACAAACTTTAAGAATATACAGTCTTTACCTTCCCGAAGACAGTTCGATCAATGATCAATTTTTTAAAATCTCACTTCCTGCGAGGAGCTCGTCCGCCTCTACTTACCGAAGCTTAACAAAAACAGTTTTGTGAGTCAGGTTAAGGACTACAGTCCAAGTGCAACTCTGCTTATGGCGATCATTTTCAATGAAAAAATTTTTATTTATTATTGTGGTGTTTGAATATACATACATTTCGAACTTTAACATAGAAGTACATACAAAACAGAATGTTTAACAAACAGTACGACTTAATGACTACCGAAATCCAGGCCCACCAGCAGCTGGAAGTACTAACTGATAATGTCTTACTATATATATATATGGGCGCTATATAAAGTGTTGTGTCATGTGGAGAGTGGAGGGTCGTGGCATGGTTGTGGCTGGGAGCTTTGGGTTCCTCATCTTCTGATGCCCGAATGGTCACACGGAGAACTCCACCTTCCGCTGCTGTCGTTGCTACTTGTTCACGCTCCGATAGATCATCGGGGCCGATCGGTCGTTGGTCTTGGTGTGCCGCAACTTGACGGTGGCGAACTGAGAGGCTCTGAAAAAGATCAAGGACTCGTCCAGATAAAGAGTGTGGCCCTGATGGCGCCTATAGGCCTGTATGGGACACCTCTACTTACGGCGGGAAGCTCAACCTAATACGGGGTAGGGTGGGGCTAGCTGGGAGACACGGATTCGCTACAGGTCAGTAACCTATGGAAAAGTTGCGGTATATACCGCGCCTGCTAAAATAATCAAATTGCATTCGCGTTACTCGGGGACTCTGGCAAAAAATGAAATGGGGCGCAAGCTCAGTTCTTAACAAAATTAAATTTAATGATTTGTGTATAGTATGGGTTCAGGCACCGAAACTCAATGCACAGCGGCTAACTGCTAGAGGAGGTCCTTGTTCTGTGGGGTTTCCTCAGACATTCAACCCAGTTTCTGCCGCGTGTTGACGTACCCACACGGGATTTAGGTAGGCTTTAAAATTAACATAAGATATGTACATGGAACAAACCAAACATAGCTTGACTTAGGCTATCATTTTAGAGGGTAACTGTGGCTTAAGTTTAACAAAAAATACAAGGCAACAGGAAGGGGGTTGGGATAGGGTAAGGGGGTTGCTGGCACCACTTCCCGCTCTCTCTCACTCTCTGCTCATTTTCTTATCCGGTAAGAAGACGGCGAAACTCCAATGTCATCCTGTACTGCTTACTTCAGCTTGGCACTCGATGATTTCTGGCCTGTGATCCCATGCTGCTCCTGATCCCAAAAGTCGTACCACGGGCCGTAGCTCTTGCTTCCCGCCAGGCTCTTCGAGTTCCGTTCCAGGGTGGCACTGCTGTTGATATTGTTGCCGGAGGAGGCGGATGACTTGAGGAGGCGGGTGCGCGGCAGGATGGTGGCCGTTGGTGCGCCCGAGCTGGCGGTTGAGTTGCGGGTAAGGGTACTGTCCTGCTCCTTCGAGGAGCCCTTCTTCAGCGTGTTGGTCGCGGTCGTGGACGTGGAGGAGCGGAAGGTGTGGAACTCCATCTGCTGGTGCTGCTGGTGGTGGCGGCGCAGCTTGTCGTCCTTGCGCACCAGGTGATCGTTGATCACTATGCAGTCGTACGGGTCTGAGCTAGTTGACTTTAGCTCCGCATCGGACTCCTCGTCGTCCTCGCTGGTGTAGTACTGCTTGAGTATGTCCTGTCGCTTCACCGTCTTCATGACCAGCCCGTGGCCATGGCCATGGCTCTTGCCCTTGCCCTCGTCGAAGAAGTTGTTCACGTCGCTCAGCTTAAGGGTTCCGTGCTCATCGCTCTCGCCCTCGTCCGTGGATTGGGGGAACTGCTGCTGCTGTTGCTGCTGCTGATGCTGGCTGGGCTTGGAGCGGCTCAGGGTCTGCGACTTGTGCTGCGATCCTGCTCCTGCCGAGGCCTGCTTGTCCAGCTTGCGATGCTGCTGCTGCTGAAGCTGCTGTTGCTCCTGCGACTGGCCACGGCGCATGGTGCTTATCCGATCGCTCTCCGTGGGTTCCTCAATGTCTATCTCGATGGTTTTCATGATCTTCATGCGCGACTTGGGCGTATAGCTGCTCCTCTGCGGCTGCAGCTGCTGTGGCTGCTGTGGACTCACGCCGTACAGGTTCTCATCTTCATCCCCGTAGGGCTCGGTGCTGGTCAGGCTGTCCTTGCGCCCCCTTCCCGGCTTCTCCTGCGATGAGTTCGAGTTGTGGGACTTGGTCAGCGTGCCGTTGCGCTCTTCGTCCGAGCGCCGCTCCAAATCGTCCCGGTCGCGCATGTCCTCGAGATTGGGGGCCGCCACCAGGTCGCGGTGCTGCCACAACGACATGCCGGCCAGGATGTCCTCGCCGCTGCGCCCGCCGCCGAACTTCCAGAAGGACTTTGTGCGCTTCAAACCGGCACTGGAAGCCTGCAGGATCTCATCGTCGGAGGCGATCAGGTCGTAACGCATCTTTCCCGCTCCGCTCTGTCGGCTCAGCCGATGGAGGCTCTTGTCGTCAATCTGGCTGTCCACGCTATTCCGGAAGTTTCGGTTCAACGTCCACGAGGCCACGTCCCGGGGCACCGTGTGGGTGTGCGAATTGGTGTCCGCCCTTCGTCTGGTTTTTGTCGGTTCGCGGGGGTATTCGGTTGTGTGTTTTTGGGTTGTGTGGTGGTGGTGGTATCGGTATGTTTCGAGTGTGTGTTTTCGGGATGCGATTTTGGGTGGTTAACACAAAGGATGGCAACAGAGCATAAATGGCGATACATGAAATCAAATCAAACGGAAAAAAGCAAATTAAAATAAATTGAATTAATAAAATAATGGCATTATAAATCAGACAAGAATCAGGACAAACCCGAATGGCAGTGATAAGTGCTAGAATTAGTCACAAGAAACAGGGAGCGAAAGCGGGATGCAGCGACTCGGCTTGAAGAGCAAGGACTTTACCGGTGAATACATAAAACCTTTTGGCTGACAGATACCTCAACATATATAAAAATGAATTAATATAATACATATAATATTATGTATTTTTGCCTTTAAAATGTTATAATAAATCTATTTGAATATTATTTAAATACAGCAATTTTGAAAAACAGCTACTACTTTAGATGTCAACTAAGACTTATATTTTCTGACCTAGGAAATGATTTTTGTTTTCATTGTCAGGTAATTAATTAAATAGTTAAAGAGTTTTCAAATACGTAAACCGTTTTTAACTTTATTTTCAATTTTGATTCAGTCAGCAAAATTTAATCTTGCTTTAATTAACTTTTATTTCATCTTATTACATATTCGTCATCCTAAAAAAGTCAGGGCTGTACATGATCTTTCTAAAAGATAAAATTACAAAATTCCTAGAGCTTATGAAACCATCTCTGATTTAAGTTTTCAAACGGATTCAATCTTCATCCCGCTCTTCAAGCCGGTGTTATTCCTACTTCACCTACCGTATGGGGACTCTCTGTGTGGCCGCTTCCTCATCGGAGTAGTCCACCTCCGGCTGTGGCGGTGGCTCGTTGGCGAATCCACTGTCGTTGCTGCTGTGCAGCGAGGTCTTCGCGGCCACTCCGGACTTGCCCGAAGGATGGCTCTGCGGAGAAAAACGTTAGATGGTCTCCTCTCAGTTCGATGCAAACGTGATCTTCACCTGGGCGCCGTTCAACAGCTTCTGCTTGCGCCGCTCCACCGCTGACGGGACGCCTCCGTTGGTGGCGCAGAAACTTTGCGAGCTGTTCAGCATTCGGGAGGACTGGCTCTGCTGTCCACTGGGCACTGGCACGGGGGCGGGCAGCGTCGGGGGCGGACCTGGACGCGGATTAGCTCCAGAGCCAGCTCGATACTTCTTCTGCTGCTTGATGGTGTCACCGAACATTCTGGTGGGCGAGGACTCTTCAGCACTGTGATTGCGGCGACGCCGGTACGTGGCCTCGTGGCTCTCCATCAGCTCCAGCTGCGCCTCGTAGTCCTGCTGCTGCTGCTGGTAGTTCCGAAGGCCGCCTGCCCCAGAACCGGAGCCCGACCCTCCTCCGTTCCGCTCGTAGCTCATCAACATATTCTCGTAGCGCCGCCCGCCGGAGGACGACATCTCGGTGGACTCCGCATTGGTGTACGCTACCGGGAACCATCCGAAGTGCTGGGTTCTCAGATTCTCGCCAAACTGCCAGCCCTTGGCCTTGCCGCCCACCAGGGCAATGCGGTCGCCCTCCTCGAAGGACAGCTGGTTCTCCCCGGAGGGCATGTAGGCGTAGAGAGCCTTCACCAGTGGCCGCTGATCGCCGCGCTGGTCGTCACCCAAGGGCGCCAGCTGCTCCTCGATGATCTTGTGTTTGTTGCCTGTCAAGCAACCATAAGGGATAAATAATTGATAAATTATGAACTATAATTTTATTGTTATTTTCTACAGAAATCGCTCTAAATTTGAATTAAATTTATAAGACGCGCAATAACATATTCTTGTTATTTGTTACCATTTTATGGCGACGATATTTGAAAGATTTTCTGAATTATTTACTAATTTTGCTGTGTAGTGGTATGTATAGTATGTAGTATATAAAGTATACTTTATTCAAAAATTTAAAAATGCTTAAAAAATGTGCTGATGAAAGAATACCTGCTTTTGGGATAGTTATTAAGTAAAAAAAGACAAAAAAATTGTATTCGTTTATAAATTTATTATTGATGTTAAAAATGTTTCCTTTGTTCCGTCTTTTTTTGATTATTATTACAAAAATTAAGCGTGCTTCAAAAGATTTAAATTATTAGATTGGTTTAAAACACTTTGGGTAGTGAACATCTTTCATAATAAATAATTTGGTACCAAAAAGTTGAAAAATAGGCAAATTGAAGAAACATTTGTTTTGGCAATTAATTATGTATACATACTTTTCAAATATAATTTAATCAAATTCATTTTCTGGGCTTTTTGTTTAGGAGAATAATGGCAAGTAAATTCTGTTTAGAGAAAAATATTTCATTGATGGATTAATTCTTACCTGAGCTCGGTCCTGTTCCTACCAAGGCCAGATTAAAGTCGGACTTGGCGCGCGGCAGCGAGTTTTGGGCGTAGTGGGAGGATCCGGGCCCGCCCATTCCGGAGATGTTCTCCCGCTCGTGCAGAGTCCGCATGTCGCCGTAGGGGGCGTCAATGCTGCGCGACTTCTTCAGCTGAGCTCCGTGGCCCTGCAGCTGCTCATCGTCTCCGTCCTTGATCCGCTCCTGGAAAAATAAAGAATCTTAGTTAACCTTCAGAGGGATGCGAAATTATTTTAAATCCTAACAAATCCCCTCAAACTTGGCTTTGTTCCTTTTTCTATCCCTATGTATCCTCCTCTGTAGCTCTTGAGTAAGAGGTTTTAGAGCAGTTAACACGGTGGTTAGCGCCCAATTTGATAGGATCGGATCGAATCGGATTGCCCTGATGGACGGGGATGACTCACCAGGCGTCGAATGTTGCCGCTGATGTTCTGGTGGCCGTTGCTGCTGCTGCCGTAGCCGCTCTCGTACGCGGCCGGGGGAATGATCTCACGAGAAGCGGCAATCTCTTGCCAATTTTCGAAATTATTGTCAATTACCGTCTTGCCGGTGGTGTGGTAGGCCATCCAGTGCTTGGCGATGGAGCACTGGCGCTCCAAGACGAATCCATACCGTCGCCGCTCCTGTGTCATGGCCTTTTCGCCGGAACGGAAATGGAAAAAAATTGGAAAAGTCATACATAGAAGAAAATTATGTTAATAATCGAAAAATATTTTCAATTGAAATGCCGCAAAGAATAATTTGACTGGAATAAAGTATCTACTTTACAGCAGGTACTTTATGCTTATCAGTGTATAAACAATTTTGTATGCATATGTAGTGTTAATTTTCCTCTGTGTAGCCAATGAACTCACATTCTTGTAGCTCTGATCGCAGAACGTGTCCAGCTTCTTCTTCTGGTCCTCCAGCACTTGCAAACTCTGTGGGAAAGTGTTTTTTTAGGGGTTCTGCATATGGCATGATCATATTATCCTTCGCTCACCCTCAGCTCCTTTTCGGTGTTCTCGGGCGTGGCCTTTTTCTTGCGTTGCTTTTTCATGGTGGAGACCGCCTTCTGGTAGCTCTCCATGCGCACCTTGTGCTGCTGCAGGAACTTCTTCTGCTCGTGCTGCACCACCTTCGTGTCCTTCTCCAGGTTCGTCTCCAATGGCACCAGTAGATCCACGTAGAAGGCTTTCAGCTGCAAGGAGATAGGATTAAATATTTAAAATAAGATCATTTTAAGTGACTGAATTATTACTGTTTTAATAGTTGCTTTCTGTTCTGTAAATATTAGGAAAGTAATCAAATCTTCTGAGTTCTGAATTGGTGTAATTTACCTTGAAATGGTACAAATGAATAACTAAAGGCACTTCTATTACTTATTTGAATATATGAACTATTATTTAACGTTATATATTAATTGGAAAAAAGCGTATGTTAAATTCATTTGTTTCGCTTTGAACTGTGTTCGTAATTCAAATTGTATATTTCAAGTATACTTACAATATTCATTTGCTGTTCCTGAATCTCCTTGTTGACGTTCACAACGCTCATCAAAGCCGAACCTAAGCGAAAAAGCAACAAAATCGCAGGATAAAAATGAAGTTTAAGGGGGAGGGATAAGAAGCCTGCATTTGCTTTTAGCCCAGAAACTCTTACCAATATCGCCCGTTCCGCTCTGCTGGGCGTTCATCGCAATCTTGGCCAATGCTTCATTGAATAGACGCGAGGCGGTTGCGGCACCTGTTGCATGAAATGGCATGGAATGCATTGCAAATTAGTTAGCTGTACCCACTCGCAGCAGTCGATTATGGTGTTATACAGTATGTACTGGCACTGGCACTCATACCTGCACTCATACTCACCGTGCAACGCCTTGAGGTAGCTTTTGCCCGCCGCGATCAGCTGCCTGGCTCCCGGATTGAATCGATCGAGTATGTTCTGCAATGGAGGAGATCGGAGATCGATGGCGTCGTTAGCTCGGCAATATCCATGTGCCTGCTTATCGCAAGGCTAATTAAATGTAATTTACGAGGGACCAGCGGGCCCCAACATTTCAATTTCCACAGTAGCCGCCCCCCGCCTCATCCCGCCCGAGTTGTTAATGGTTTTCCCCGCTGGCCGCCGGCAGTAAAAGTCTGTTGTATAAGTTAATTCGAGACAATGTTGTGGTCAGAGCCAGCGACATCATTAGTTCCGTGTAGCCAACCGAACATACTCGCACTCGTAATGCTAATTGCTCGTTTAGCAATCTCTCATCTATGATTTAGCGGTGAATGCAAATGAAAGTTGAAATTGAATAGTCTTTAGTACTCTTAAGATAACAGCTAAAGTCCCTTAGAACAAGTGTTTCAAATTAAGTTAAATTTTCCCATGATTATGGATGTAATTAATCAGGGAGCCGCACTAATCTCTTGACACTTATCTCGTGCCAGGAGACTGTCATATCTTTGGACTTACCAAGGGGAAGATCTCATTAATTACTCAACTTTAATGTACAAATTTAAAATAATTATTTTTCTATGGCTGTTTTATTATTAATTGATAAGTGTTTAATGCAATTGGTTATAAAAATGTATTTTTTTTGAGAATTTTTTTAATAATTAAAGTATACCTAATTTTTAATCTTACCGGCTTTTATTTTACTCGTAACTCTTATTTTCGATCCCTGTTATTCTGTAATAACAATAGTAAAATAGTAAACATTGGAGGAACAAACTTTCGCTTAATAACAAAGTTCTTATTTACAAGCTGATCCTGGCGCGAATTTGGAGATAGAGCCTGTAAATTGGGGACGTTGTCAACACTCACTTAAAGAAACTAATTGGTCACCCAAATCGTTGTGCTCGAAGATTGTTAAGGACTAGAAGAAGGAGGCTGTGGAGAATCTACTGATTTCACAAACAGTACTTTTAGTTACATGGTATGCTTGTATTCCACTGCTTCATATTTAAAGATATTAAATTGAAATTTAATCGATTCCATTGCTGCATTTACATTCGGCTACATTCCTTGTTTGTTTGAAGTCTGACATGTGAAATATAACTTAAATATTAAACAAAATAAATGAGATTGAAGAAAATAACCACCATAAGCTGGATCTACGCAATGCTATCGTGGCACTGCAGTGCACTGGCCAGTTTGGAAGATCAAATAAGTATCAAATAAACGTAAACAATGCAATTGCCGAGGAGGACCCATTGCCTCCACATAAAAATCTACGACAATCTCCGCTAGTAACAAAGAATTAACAAACCAGGAATTACAGAAAAGTTATGGTTGCTTTTGGGAACAAGACGTGCCTCAAAAAAGAGAGTACATTTTTATACGTTGGTGGGTGAACTACAGGGGCTTAAAGCAAAGGATACCAATTTCAGGAACAATATCCCATTGGATAAGCGTACAGATATCTCTTTATATACTCTTGGATCTTCAGCGGAAGAATATTTGGAAGGTTTTTGGACAAAAAAAAACTCTTTTTACAAGAAGTAAATTAAAAATGTTCTTATTTTACGTTATTGTATTAAATCTAATAAGGTCGATCTAGGAGATATTAGTGGCTAAGAAGTTAGCAAAGAAAATAAACAAACAGAATCAGAAAACTGTCTGTGTGGACGAATTAAGTCAGGCACAAAAAAAATAAATAATAGGTAATAATATGCCGATGCCAATACTGCATGAAAAACGACTCGTTAGCATTACTTATATTTCTGAACTCTACAAATAAAAAAAAGCAAATAAATAATTAAAAATGAATTGAAGAAAGTAAATGATGTTTCCACTTCGAAGTCACCGCACTGAATGATGAAATAAATATTTTTAAAAGTAGGCAAGGCCTACTAGAACTGAAATTACGTTACGTGAAATTATCAATATACTCGTATGTATGTATGTATGTATCGATATACCGATAGAAATCGTTTCTCTAGAAGGCAGTGGCTACTTTGTTTCCTTAATTATTAATTTATAATTGGATATTTGACTACATGAAAATGAACCATTTGTAATGCCGTGTAAATTCTTTATAACTTCACTTAGCATTATATGTATAAAGCTCAATCTAACTGATTTACCGAACTACCCTTACATTACTAAAACAAGCTGACAACGGTATTTCATGCTAAGAAATAAAGTTTCAATTTATTGGTCTCAGTCTTTTATGGCCAGTAGTAAAGTTTTTACTCAGCGCGAAATGAGGAAGACTTCATCCATTCAGTCTTTGCATTTAACCAGTTTTTAAGTAGTTGAAGACTGGATTTAACAAGATCTTATCCTGTCTGACATTAAAAATATTTGTATCAAGTTTTGAAGAGTGTCAACCTGCTTTTGAGACTTGCCTAATCAAAAACTAAGTAATGCTATTACATAATTATGTTTAATTATTGTCAAGATGTCCAATCGGGCTTAGCTTTATCAACAACAAATTAATCCAACTAAACTTTCTACCTATTTATATCATTTTCGTAAATATACTATATAAGCATTCTATAACCAATTCGAAAGATCATCAATCACCTACACATATTTCTCTGGCCTTAGCCCCTTGGTGATTTATTATCGCCAGAACTCCCTCATCGCCGAGGCTGTTTAAAAATGAATTACACATTTTTCAGCTGAATATGAGTCATGTGATCGATCAATTGATCTCGGCTAGGGCCGCGGAAAACGTTAGGCGATAAACAGCTAAGCGACAATTAATTAACAACTTTGCCCATCAGCGGCGGTGATTTGCATACAATTCATGACTGGGACTTGGGCTGAAGCTGCATTACAGTGGATGACGTGAAACGATTGTCGTCTGAAATGTGGAAGGGAGGTGACCTCATCGGAGAGGGGAGTGTTGACACCTGAAAATACGACAAAGCCACACATTGGTCCTGGGCTTGGCCTGAAGTTGGTCTGCGAGCAGACAATGCCAGGCACTTAACACGCAAGCCCGAAACAAAAACCCAAATTCAAAGTTCTTTTTGGCCACAAAGCGAGTGCCTTGTTGGCCGCGGAACAACAGCTCATTGAAAGCCAAATCTCTGGCATCTGGCATCTTTCTAAGCTTAATTGATGACTGTGCCCGTGATAGGTAGGAAATTCTTTGACGGCCAATCACTTCCGCCAGAAAAAGAGCTGATCAAAAGCCCAGCACTCACACTCCGCGACTACCAAGTGCCTTGGCCGAGTCGAGCAATTAGCAACAAAATGTCAAAAAGCCAGTATGTAAACAACACATTCTGCGCGGAACAGTTCGCCCCGCTTGTGCCGCGGTTTATTGCCAAATGTTTACGCCCCGGTTTTTACTTTATTTGCTTTTCTACGAGTCAATTTATTGGCTGCGAATGCGGTGGCGAGGCGTGGGAATGGATCGGGGGCCAGCACTCGGGCTGAAATACTTAGATACTTAGATACTCGACCCCCAAGGTCGTCGCAGTTTAACGATTCAACTCGCATGCCCGAGTGTTTGCTTTTATGATCTACTAGCCGGCTGATTTAAATATAGTTTGAGTGGAGACTCTCAGATACAGATACTCGCATCTGCAGTCGCCTGCATCTCCAGATCTTGGCTCGTCTTGGCTGACCTCTGTGCAGTTTATTTGGCTTAGATAAAGATACGTTTTGTTTAGATAGACACGGATACCCGAATAACTTGATAGACTCAAGTGTGTTTGCGATACAGCATTTATGGGTTTATCAATGTTTATTGCTTTGTTGCTACATACGCTTTGTGGCCAACTCATTTTGTGGTTGCTGTCATCCATCTCTATGAATTGAACTTGAAGTAGACCATAATAGCACACGATTTTTTACTGCTGGTAAAGCTATTATACCCTTGAAGGTACTTTACTTTCGTGGTATATTTATATTAAACAAGAATCGCGAAACATTTAGCCATTAAATAGCCTTAAAAGTAAGAATAAGTTAGCAAATTTCTTAACAGAATAAGTTTGGAAGGCAAACTAACTTTCCTTTTAAAAATAAATTTTATATGTTTTTGCTTTCTTTGTGTGAATGAGATATATATTACATTATTATTATTGTCGATAGCTTGCATAAAATTGTGGCTAAATTTGTAATTTAATAACAATTTCCTAAAAATGATCCTTCCATACTGAACAAACCAACGCCAAACCAATAAATTCGGCAAACAAGTTCCCTTTTCAAGCGATGCTATCGCCTCGTGTAATTGTTCAAACTGTTCAGCGAATTCCTGCTCGTTCGATCCAGCAATTAACCAAGTTAACCACCTTCTCCCTCGAAGCTGACGCAATAGCTTATCACGCCCGCTAATCTGAGACCCACAGGCAACACTTAACCCAAAATTAATTGAGGTAGTCTTGCCCAGCACTTAGTATATCCAGATCCCAGGCCCCAGTTCCGAACTTAAACCCAAGCCCATGTGACTTGGTCTCTAATCGTCGCTTAACATAAATCGCCAGCAGTGAGCGCCACACATATGTTATTTTTTTAATTAAAACAGAGACTAAATGTAAAGCATAACACGAAAGCCTCCCATTTGCTTAGGAAAGCAACGAGGCGGAATGTTGGGCGGCATACAGAGGGAAAAATCAACTTAAGACAATTTTAGAAATTAATTGAAAGCAACATACTTTAAGCCCAGTGGAAAATATTTAACATTTTCAGAACGATTTTGACAGGAGAAACGTTAACAAGGTTTTTTAAACTCAGTTGCTGGTGCTGTTCTATCAATTCGATATTTTAAATGTAAAATTTTTTTCCTTAAATAATTAAAAAATAAACTATTATATTCCCGCACCACTAGGGTTTTTTTGTCAGTGTTTGTTTGGCTGAGGAGTGCAGGCGCTATGGCGTTGGAGAGCCTCTTTCAGGTTGGGCCATAACTCAGGAGACACACCCACCGCAGAGCATGCGGGAATGCAGCACGTAGCCGGGGCAGCAACAGTAAACCGCAATTATGCCAATTAGAAACCAACAAATGCAAAAAGCAACACGCAACAGGTTTGCCGGCAACAACACCTCAAACTCAGACTCAAACACAAAGTCAAACTCAACTCGGCTGTTGACAAAACCTCAACGAAGGCGTTAAGGCGCAACGAGTCACGCCCTCCTCCTGCCCCGCCAAGCGAATGGTATCCACTCCCCTGACAGATGAACGCAAAGTGCGTGAAAAATGTTAAACGCAGATAGTTCTCGGTTGCGTGACTTCTTCCCAGGCTTGGTTCCTCGGCGAGCTCAAATGAAATTGTAATTTTCTGCCAGCGGAGACTAGATGTCCTTGACGATATGGAGGATATGGGTATAGGACATGCCAAGTTGTGGAAATATAACACTGACAAATATAAATGTACTCTGTTGTTCCCTAATTGTATGGGTCAACGGTAGGAGGGCTTTCAGAACGAATTTAATTATGGGGAAACTTTCATTAAAGTAAGGACGAACTGTTTAAAATAACCACTTAATGGGGTTTAGTTTTTATAAATCCTTCTTTGAAATAGCTTACTTTTTAAGCTTTAGATAATTTAAACATTAAATAAAAACAAAACAAGTTTTAATTGAAACGAAATACTCTCCTTGGGAATATGTAAAAAAACGACTGTAAGTAAAAATAAATCAAAAACTCTCATTTAAAAGCAAGCTAAATATTTAGCAAAGCTCTTCACCATCCCACCAAGCAAATAGGGTATCTGGGAAATGGACCCAGTGGGATTGGTAGGGCTTCTCACCGGCGAGTCGGACGTTAACCCAGTTCCATTCGCCATGGTCATGCCACCGATTCCCCCCAGCCCAGGGGATGTGACATCGTTCCAAGTGGCGGTGGCTCCTCTAATGCAGCAGCCTTAGAAATGCCTTCAACATGGCCATCAGCTGCAGTCCGTGGTCCGAAGTCCGCAGTCGCCACTGGCAGCGTCTGTTGTCAGCCTCGATCCCCCGACCGTCTGTGGACACTAGGTGGCTGCAATTTTAATTTATTTCCCCGCTTTTTCTCAGCACTTTGGACACCTTCGGCCCACAATGTGACAGTGCACCGTGCTGGGTGCCAACTCTTGAGGGGCTTCGCCTCCTCCTTCTCCTTCTCCTTCTCCATCATCTTCTCCTGCTCCCCCGTCTGGAGAGGGCAGGTTGGCTTTTGTGTGGTCAGCTGGATGTCATTCTGATCCAATCCGAGCCAATCCAACCCGTCCGGCGGCAGGCTCTCACAGGGGCTTCGGTTTCGATTTATGTTGCGGAGAATGTGCCATAAATCTAAGCGAGTGACAAACAATCCGAAGGCATTCATCGCCACCGGGCTGGCACTGGCAGCTGTTTGGTTGAAATGCGTTTTTGAAATCAACTTGACGGCTCAAACTTGCTTGCCAGTGTTCAAGTAGCTTGTGGTTAAATTTGAAAAAAAGTAATCATATATATTGAGGTTGAAGGAGAAGGGGATTTTAGAACTTCCCGGGGTTTATGGACCATAAAGCTACGTAAATTAATTTATCTAGACAAACACACATTTAATAATTCTGAATTTATGGCCTGTCATTTTTATTTATTTCTGACTTCAGATAAACTCCACATAACATTTAAAAAAGAAAAGTGAAAGCGGCTTTTGCAATCATCTCTTAAGTACATCTCTCAGGCAACTTTACCCGTTTGCCATTCAAGATTTATCGTTAACCAGAGTACAAGATTTATTGCGGGTGCGAGCAAAAACTTAAGCTCCAAGTTTCATAAATTGCAATGCCGTTGGTGGAATTATATAAGCATTTAAAAATATTTAAAACTGTAACTTAATCGTTTTTGCAAATTAAAAGGAATCTTGAAAATAAATAAACAATTTTTAAACAATAATATTAATAAATGTAATAAATAATATAAAACCTTTATCAAATTTACATCAATAAATCATAAAAAGGAAGGTTAGGAACACACCGAATTTAGACTTAAATGTTTTTTACTCTATTTTTTGCATATAAACACATCAATCGCTTGGCTAACTGCCTTAAAATTCCCATTTCAGCTCCATAGAGAAACGGTTAAGTGTGCCAATTTTAGAAAGGCCAAATTGCGACCCAAAATAAAGATAAGCAAACGAGGTCCGCTAATGAGTTTAGAATAGAGACCGCCGAAACCCGAATGGTATCGCATTAATTAAAACCCGTTCAAGAACTTGGACAGACCGAACCCAGAAGTGAATTCACACACTCCCGGACAGACAGGCAGGCAAATGTCAGGCAATCCATTAGGCGAAACAAGGCGAACTACATGCAGCGCGGAGAAATATGTATATAGTAAGTGTGCAAATCAAATGTTTATATAATAAATCGATTGATGGACTGGTCCAAGGCGGCTGCGGATTAATCAGTGGAAATTAAGTCATAATCTGGTATACGTCGAGGAGGAAGTGACTCCAGTTGATTGATGCCCGGCCATTGAGATGCCAATTCCGGTCTGTTTTCCTGCCGCAGCGGCGCAGCGAGTTCGTTTCCTGAGTCTTTCGTTTGCGCCCGGGTTTGTCAAGTGCTCGGCAGGCAAGGCACTAATTAAATCAGCCGGCAGCAGCGCCCATTTATTCGATTTACATTGTCGCAAATAAACAATAACAGTGCGAACAGAAGGAGAAAAAGAAAAAAGCAGAGCGGGAAAAATGCAAATGGCGGTCGCGAAAATGCAGCCATGTGCAACAGCAGCCAAGGAAGCAAGCCAAAAACAAAGTTTCCGCAATTTTCAGGCGGCAGAAACCACAACCAGCGGCGGCAGCAAGTTTTCCAAGAAAGAAAAAACAGCCGAAAGTTACATAATGAAATAGATGCGCGAAATGTGCAATAGCCGCCAACTTCGGGCAGATGCAACCTCTGGAAAAGAGAAGCCGAAACTTGCCAAACTCTCAAGGCGGAGTCGTCGCCGTCGCCGTCGCGGCTGTCGTCGCATTCGGTTTCTTTTTTGCTTATTTTTTCAGGCAGTTTCTGGGGAATAGCAGACAAACAAATCAAATCCCCAATTGAACTCGTTTGCTTTGCGGGATTTAGAGGCCTAAGCGAGATGTATTTGGCCAGAAATGTATGCCGAAATAAAGAAAACGAAAATCAAGAAACAAGCACCGTGTGTCGTGACCAAATTTGGCTATGAATTTACACAGCAGCCCAACCGACAAGAAAAAATTCACTTTCAAATATATTTTACCAGTTTTATCTTCAAATATAGTATTTGTGTGTTTCTGGTTATGAAACACCCTTTCCAAGGGGTACTTAAGACCCGAACTCAAGTTTATTACTTGTGTGAGCATGTTAACTATAGGTGCTTCTATAAAACCTAATATTATAACCATTTATAGCGAGAAGCTTCACATTAAAAATTAAACACCATTAAGATTTTAAAATTAAGTTTACAGTAATCAAAGTTGTGAGTATACGATTGAAGATTGTTTTCAAGGAGCTACTTTGATGGCTACTTATGTGTAATATATCCAGAATTTATCACATCTCAGCACCATGGGCCTTATATTTATGTACTTTAAAAAATAATTATAGACTTGATAATATTGGTGAACTTTCAAGGGTATCCCAGCTAAACTTTCAAGTCACGGCTCTTTGTTTTCATTTTGCAGATTAATTTTGGTCGCTTTCGTTAGCCTGCCGCTTATGGAGATCGCGTGTGGCGATAAATTTAGTTACAAAAAGAAAACATTTAACGTTATAAATTGTTTTCCAAAAGGGTACACATCGTTATGAACGCAACTGGGAATTAGTCGCAAGTGGCTAATAGAAACGGCCTTCGTTTGTGTTTAGGTGTCAGTGGGGTTGCATAAGTTGTGGTTGTGACCTAAAGCTAAGTGGAGTAGACGGTGTGCAATTATGTTTCATATTAAATATTTCGATTTAGGAGAAACGAATTAAGAGGTATGCATTTCAAGATCAGGCACTGACTGAGCCCCCATTTTCTATTTTCATTCGTGAAACAAACACCCAGTAATGCAAGTTTCAATAGAAACCTTACCCTGTACACGCCATCGACGAGTTTTGTAACTTCCTCGGCCTCCATTGTTGCTGGACCTTTATGCCGGGCCCTCCTGCCGATGAATGAGAAGTGGTTTCGAGTAGCCGAATTCCCGGGCTACCGGTGGATAATGGTTAATGATGAATTGGACGTCGGAGACCCGAAATCCCTTGCAGTCCGAATTCACTTTCAGCTGCAGCGCCCAGAGGCAACCTGGCGCAGACTGCACTCGATTTTCACTTTCTAAAGCGGCACACACGGAGGAGACACCGCCGAAAAAAGCACGGAGACGGGTGGCGAGCTGCGGGCGGCGGGTTGCGACGGAACCGGAGTGACAGAAGACGTTGAACCGAACCGAAAGACTCGAATTTGGAGTAAACTTGTAACTTTGACTTTCGTTGCAGAATCTTGGAAATCTCGTTTCTGTCGTCGTGACTTTCTTTTTGGCGGGCAGACGAGACACCGACCGCACCACGTAACGCGAGCCAGGTAAATGAAATGCCAGCCCAGAGATTTGGGTTTGGATTTGGGTTTATTTGTTTCTGTATTCAGCTTTCTGGCTGCCGACTTCTCAACGGGTTTTCGGGGTCTTCGGGTCTCGTTCGTTGTTTGCCCAGCGACTTATCAACAACTTGTAGCTTCGGCACGTGATAGAGCTGTATCTGTAAAGAGAGAAAAAGAGGAGCTATAAGTGACTTTGTATTTGTATCTCTAGGATAAACAATAAACAACAACTGGAACAGGAAGCCTTAAAATTAGAGGAAGGAAATTGCTAGGCAACCACTCATATTTGATCGATATTTGTTTGGGGTTTTTCTGACTTGAAAACGATTATAAATCCAGGAGCTCAACTAATTGATATTTATTATTATTATTATTATTATTCAGTTCAAACAATTTCGAATTGGGTTTATATTAACTGACAAATTTTACTTCAATTTTACTAGTTGAACCTGTGAAAATAAGTTGTAAAAATGAGCAAACTCGACGATCTGTTGTCGAAAAAGAAAACGGTGGTGCCCGTCCTGGACCTCAGTCGGAGCAACATCCAGACCATCGAAGAGTTTAAGCGGCTTTTTGAGAAGGTGCCTGATTACAAAATGCGCCCAGTCAAAGTGCGCGCCGAGGAAATCAAGATCCGGGAGAAGGACTACGCCTTCAAGATGCCCAAAAAGGAAATGCGTAAGCTCATGAGGACCAACGGCGAGCGGGAGGCGCTCTACACCTACGCGGATCCCGTGCCCGGCGAGATGAAGGACGTGGTGCTCATGGAGCTGTGCGCGGTGCCCATCGACTGGAAAATGCTGACCACATTGCGACCCAAGAATAAGCAGGAGGAGGAGTACTTCAGCCGGATGGTCGAGATGGGGAAGCTGGAGCTCAAGACAGAGGCACGGGATCGAAGGGAGTTTGCCCTGAACAACTGCGTCAAGAAGATCAAGAACAAGTCGGGCATTGTGGAGACCCGCCTGATGACCTGCGAGTCCTGTGGGGAGGAAATGTGTTGCGGTAATAATATCATCATTTTGTGATTTCTTTTTCTTATCCCTTACATTTTAATACTCTTTTCAGGCAAGACTTGCGGAGACTTCAACTACGATCTGTACATTCGAGTGGAGGCTAGGGTGGTTAAGCCTAAGCCTGCTGCATTGTCCTCCAACAAGACCAAATTAAATGGCCGGAAGAAGTCGTCGGTGGGCGGAACCAAGATCAAGGTTAAGAAATCCTCAAACAAAACTAGTTAAATTGATCGAGATTTATAAACTATATTTGTTTCTTATCTCCTTTAAATAATAAACTGTTCATTTATGAGATTTTAAAGACTAGTTTTCGATTGGGTACACATTTGAAGCCACGAATACAATTTAATTATGATGCTAATTAAAAAATCATTCATGGTTTTATATATAAAAGGTGTTAACTAACAAAACGCCTAAGCTATAATTAATAGCAAACCATAAAATGTAGTAAAATAAATTTCCAATATATAACCTAAAAAGGGAACTTTTTATTGTGTTTACCACGTTAAATGATTAAAAAAATTAAACAAAAACAATCACAGAAACTTATTTTTTTTTTTAAATATTTCCAAAAATAATTACGCTTTGAAGCGCCCCCATAAATATTTATATTTAAGTATATTCGTTTCTTTTTTCTAAGCTATTGTTCGTTCTAACAAATTCCAATTAACATCAAAGCTGTTACCAAATAGCTCACAAAAAATGTTGTAAACTGCAGAAATAATGATCACAACTCAAATGCAAAATAGTAGAAATTTTCGACCATTTTTTTCCTCATTCAACAAGCGACACTCGAGTGTTTTTACAGGTCAGCGGCACTGGCAGCATTATGCTCAAAATTAAATGGCTAAAATATTTAAATTGCCACAGAGAGCAACACGGCCGCATAGCCATTAAGACAAAGTCAACAAGGTAACAGGGGTTCTGCGCTCGGTGGTCTGTAGGGTCTTGAAATCGAAGACACAACACTGTCAGAAAGAAGGGGCCTGAAGTTAGAGGTATTTTCGCCTGCAAATACGGGAAAGTTATGTTACTTATTTGAAGCTAAATTAGATCATGATTATTTATCCATTAGCGGTGTTTCCTATACGTATAGGAGGTTTTTATAATTAGTTTAGTTTATTCAAACACATTTTTCAACATATATGTTCAAAAACTTTCGATTTAAAAATTACAAAATAATAATATCAATACATTTATGCCAATTTTGTAATAAACCAAGTGTAGCAAAATAGTTGAAGCTATTTTTCCCTGTGCGACAGAAGGACGCCGGAGGCAATGTCGATGCGTTGGCGACATCGCTTCAGTGGCAACCAGCCACTTACTGCCCACGATCCGCTCGGCTCCGGCTCCGGCTTGTGCAACAATTTGTGCAAGTCTCCGCTCTCGGCGAGAATTCAATGGCCGCGTATCGAAGCCTGTCTTCGATTCAGATTCTCCAGCTCGCGGTCTCCGGCGCTGCACAGCTTTTGATTACTAATGAGTCGAGTTCGCTTTTGAGCGCTGTCAGCCGCGGTCTCAGCTCTGATTTATGCGGTTTATTTATGGAAATATCTATTCGCGTAGAAATTGAAAATTGACTTTGAATATCAAATTTATAGCCGCTGGGCACAGCCGGGGGCCGAGGCGAAGCTTCGGTTGGAATCTTAATTTGATTTCGATTTTCTTACAGCTTTTCAGGCTTGCAATTACCAGAAGAATGTGCAAGAAAAGAGAGTATGCGGAGCTTGATTAGGAATTCTGAAGCTTAACTACAGAAATTTTGAAAACAATCAAGTCTTTCCATACAAGAAAGGTAAGAATAAAAGTTAATCTACCATATATTTATTTGGCTTAGAGACTCTTCAAATGACATGTCATGTGGGCCTTGAAAATATTATTATAATTTTGGAGTATGTTTTTCTTCCTCCAGGTGAAGTGCAGATTGCCCTGCCCTCATAGGGGCTCTTCTCGCCACAACTCACTCCGCAGATCAGCTCAGTCTGTTGACTTTTACCAACTTAATTGTGGAACCGAGTGTGACACACACCATTCAATCCGTATTCTGTTATTGTGAGCCTCAGCACCAATATGTCAGCACTTCACCCCAAGCGACTTTCGTATCTCGCGGGGTCTTTCACCCGGCCAAGTCGATTACGTAGGCACACACGCGTCTGCCGAGGAAGTTTCCATTTCCATCATAATGAAATGAAAACGAAAACATGTCTCAGATGGAACGAGATGAAACGCATTCAAATCTTACGAAATGCCTGATGTCGCATCTCGATATTTATGCAGATGCAAGATAAACACATTCCAGATAAGCCGCCGAGGTGAGAGTGGCGCGAAGAAAGTTGGGCCTTTTAGATGAATTAAAGCGCGTTTTAATGGGGGCCCTCGTCTACGTGATGTCTGGCCTGGGCAGTGGCCACGCCCCCAGCATCGGCTAGAATTTCAAGCTGCCCCTCCCACCGAAGACTTAGGCAACGAACCTTGCAGCTGCATTCTTTTCAGGCGGCCACTGCAAGGTTAGCACTCGCCGCTCGTCTCTGCGGTCAGCACTGGAACCCGATATTTCCCGAGTGGACGACGGCTTAATTATGCATCTGCCATGGAAATGTATGCAAAAACAGTGCTTGTCTATTAAGAACAAGGCCAGCATCGCCAGTTAGCCAGCTTCAGCCAATGCTATGCCTAGAAAATCGAGTATTGCCATTGCTTAGCTCGCACTAAGCGGTATGATTATTGGCTTTTAATTGCTACCTTAGCTTTTGGTTATTTTTAAAGCCCCAAAGAATTTAAAGGTGCAGTCATAATAAATTCTACGGATGGAAAAATATAAACGAAGAATTTGGAAAATTTGTATGAAAGGTCATTACAGAATATTTATAGAGAATATGTTTAAAAGTATGTATAAAAGTCTTGTCAGATATTTTTGAGAGTATCTTCTTATTTTATAGAGATTTTTATATATATTTAAAGTTCTCTGAATCTTACAGCAGCTTACATAAAATATTAAACCATAAAACCTCTCAAAACCAGACATAAAGAGGGCATATTCCCTTATCCCTGATATTTGTACCTCGAGAATAAAATCATAGCCTAAACTTTACCTGAAAAACTCACATTGTTTTAAATGTATGTAGATATCACTAAAGGCTAAAACTTGTTTACATAAATCAACCAATGGGAAACCCGCAAAAACCACAAATAAAAAATTGAATATTGGTATTTCCCGGATATCTTTGTATCTTTTGGTGATGGAAAAACTCCTGATGGGCTGTTAATCCTCCCTATCTGCAAATGGCGCAAGGCGCCTGGAAAAACTTTCGCCAAATCGAAGAGCTGATGAGCAGCCAACGACCATTCTCCAGACAGTCAAAATACATGCGAATAATCGGGTAAACAACTCTAAGCAGCATGTCCAACATCAGTTAAGTCGGCGGAAAAAAGCGGCAGATGAGTCTGAGTCGGAGCAGTCGCCGTCGTCTTCGTCGGAGTTACTATTATCAAATGCTCGTCATTAACATTTGCTGCCTGCTGCGGCTGCAATCTCGACGTGACGATCAAATTGCAGCACATGTGAATACACGTGTGTGTCGGGCCGGGGATCGGAAAACTGAAAAGGGGGCGTGAATGCCAGCGAAGATGTTGTGAAAATGAAATTAAACTAAAGGCCGAAGACAATGCGCCGGGGAGAAGGAGGCGGAGACGGAGGAGAAGCGGCAGAAGATACATGCTCGCATGCATCTGTGTATCTGTGCGCTAAATTGCCGCCAGATACATTTGCAAATGAGTCTTAGACACAGCACAGCACACAATAACATTGTTGAGCCATTCCATACCGAACTCTGCCTGCCCGGCCAGCTGCTGGCATGCAAATCCGGAGGCGAGGAGGCCGCCCGTCTCGTTCACTCAAATTGGCAGTGAAAGTAAAAGTTTAAGTTATTTTCCTCTCTGGGCTGTCGAACCAAAGCCGCTGAAACGTACCGAGACCGATCTCCGCTCCGAAGCCAAGCGATCCGAGCTGACGACTGGCCGACATCTCGCCTGACACTTGCCTGCCATAAAGAGATGTGGCCCATGGTATATGGTGTATTGGTAAGGGTACATGCCCTGGACCGCGGCACAGTCAGGCCCCTGCTGGCCCTGGCTCACCCAAAAACCATTTGCAATTAACTTTTAACCAGTAAATATCTACACATTTTTCGGTAATGAAGAAAGACGGAAAATTACTATTTTTGGGGTGATTAAAGGTGAGTTTTCACTCAATATAATAATGGAAACGGCGATAATCATTAACTTCTTTGAATAATTAAACAATTTGTTTTATTTTGATGTTATTTCTGGAAAGAACAAAGTAAAAATTAACACAATGAAAATAATAATAACAATAATTGGAGCGATGTGTTCAAAATCCTTCTCTCCCATCCCCTCATCATTTGGAAGTCACTTTGACTTATTCCCATTCTCACTTTGCTGTTCCATTAACCCACTGAACCACCCGACACTCCCCCTCTCAAGAATCCCCCGGCTGGAGGCTGATCACCGGACACACCCAACATGGCTCCAGCACACACATCTCTCTGGTGTATAAACACAGTCGTGACTTCGTTTAGCAGTACTGATCACGTACTGGCATCTCCTGTTCGCTGCCATTGCTGGCGGGAAAAAGAAGCTCTCCGCGTCATAAATTAGGTGCAGATGGAATCTCAAAGTGCCGACTCTAGTTGGCCTGCCTTTTTCTCTGGGAGCGGTAATGGAAATGCCTAGATCTCTGAACAGGAACTGGCCGTGAAGCCTACACCCACAACGACATTATTAAATAGAGAAATTAAATGGATTTTCTGAGAATGGTTAAAACTAAAAAAAAACTTATGCTTAAGGCATATTTAAAAAAATGCTGTGTCAATTGAATTCAGTTTTAAAGAATAATTACTATGGGCACTAGCTACTTAATGCATTTAGTCACCTCTATGAAAGACTTTTATGGGTTGAAGTACCTTTTACTCAAACTTCCCAAATGAAAACCTAGCTATATTGTGGAGAGCCCGTTTTTGGCAAGTCAAAACTAATTAAAAGCGAAACTAAAGCCAGGCAAGTACTTGCACGTGTCTGGCTGTTGATTGATTCAGTGGCAATTGTCATGGGATATGGCGCGGTTTTGCTACAGCTTCCTCAGCGGATCGGTAGCCAAAGCCGAAAACTCATTTGTCCGCCCACCGACCAATCATCGAAATAGAGACACTAGCAAAGACACACAGATACTCGAACATGCCGGGGCACCGGAGTGAAACAAATCGCCGAACGACTGACGCCTGCGTCACCTGCAAGGAATGCGACCTTGAGCTGTCGCCGGCTATATGGGGCCGTTGTTCAGATGTCGTGACTGCCCGAGCCCCAGCCCAGACCACGACCAGATCGGCCCAGGCCGGCTCACGGAGATGGAGAATCGAAGTTGGAGCGGACTGAGGGGCTCAGAACCCACTTGAGACGCAGAAAATAGCGCAAGTATCTCGTACAATAAAACACGTTTGATGAACGATTTGATGGCAAAGATGAAGATTGAATATCTGTCAGATACTCGTACATACGTACATACGTACTATAGATGGCAACCGCAGCCAAAGCCTCTGAGAAGACGGCGCTCACTTTTATTTTCAGCACTGCAGCCGCACTAACCGCAAAGACACTGCGATCGGGCAAATGCCATAACGAGCCAAAATAACAAAGATCAAACTCCAACTGAACGGGGAATGGAGAACGGAGCCGCCGCAGTTGCGAGAATCATCTCTCAGCCAAGGAATCGTATCTGGCAGTACCATTCGTTGGCCAAGTTTAATTATTCCATTAGAAACTCTCAGAGTTAGTGGCCATTGCCGAAGCTACTCCTACTCCACCCCGAGCCAAGCCCCGGACATTTGTCAAGCCAAAAACGATTCGCTCATTACTTGAATAAACACCAGCAAATGGCTGCATTTTGGGGGAATCATTCTCTGGCATATTATAATCCCCGGTTATCGCGACACAATATTTACGTATGGAGAAAAAACATTCCATAATGAGACCCAAGCGAGACTCAAATAATTATTTATATTTTTGTATAGCGACCTTGTTATTGATTCACATATTGTCTGCCCAAAAATATTCAAGTGATTTATTGACCTAGCTAAGCAAATAAATTCTAATCACCGGATTCAAGGCTGCAATCAGTATATTTATTAATATTTATGTAATTCCCAGGTGTTATTTAAGATTGGCTACGCCCTTTCACCAGTGACTTTCACACTACGCACGTTCGATGATTCTTCTGGCCTTTAAAACCTGCCCTGATCGTTATATGGTGGCACAGTTATAAGCCCCAAAACCATGAAATCGTATTAGAATCCCAGTCAATGAACTTAGGTGACCGCTTGGCGTTTATTTATGCAGTCGAAGGCCCAATTAGTTGCGAGAATGTCTAAGAAACCGAGCCGAAGCTAAAAAGAAACTGCTGAATTATTCGAGACAAATGCCCAACTGATTAAAACAAATATTTTATGTCGCAATTCAAAATATCTGTGCAATTCGCCGGCGCATTCTTGATGGTTTGGCACAGTTTTGATTGGGAAAAACCTGTTTCCAATTTGTGCTAGAATGTTTCACTATATTCGCGGGCTTGTCGTGGGACTATAATTTGTTTTTGTTCGGCCTGGCATTCCCAACCAGTTACAGAATCCATAATTTCTGCTAATCTTACACTATGCAAATCGAAATTTGCATTTGGTATTCATTGAATTTCTCCCTTCCTTTGCGTCTGCCAATCTGTCAATTTCATTATCCGAAAACTTACCACTGAATAGATTTTGAAGGGGATTTTGATTTCTATTCAGCGTATTCATCATAGCTCAGAGTTCACTGGTTGGACACAGAGTTTAAACAATTTGCATAATTAATTTGGAAATGAAGGCGAGTCTTTGTGTGATTCTGAATATTGCATAAAAATACCTTTCGAATATTATGAAGTTTGCATTCCGTAAGAATTAATAGAGATTACCTTTCAGCGGCTCAGAAAAATGTGGGTCTGTGTTACAAATGGAAAAGGCCATTAAATCAAACTCATATATTCAAGACTCTAACCCCAATTATGGCCGAGAGCAGCTGGCTGTTAAATCTTTCTGGCTTGAATTAGTCGTAAAACAAAAGACTCTGGCAGCGAACTCGAGGCGTAATTACGGCTACGTGCTGAGCGTTATTAAACATTTCGTTGATCCGCGGGCAGAACAACAAACCTGAAACAGAAGTAAACAAAACGCTAAGCACAAATGGCGCTTTCAAGTTCGGGGATCGGCCGGTACTCGTAAAAATCACTCAATAAACCGACGGAAATGACTTGCTCTCCAGTACGGGTTTCTTGGACCAACAGAAATTTCATAATTAGCCGCAGTGAAACCCCGCGACGTGAGCCAAGCCGAGCACATTATCCAAAGAAGTTGGCCCGGAGAAGCGGAGATGTTCGTGCATTTAATTAGCCATTTTCACACATTTCACTTTCAACAAGCTGCCAAATTGTGAAATGGAAAAGATGCTGGACGAAGCCGCGCCAATGAAACGCAAAAAAGCCATTAGCCGGTCAAGTGCACAAAGCGTAGGTTGGTTGACAAGACCGTTGGCCGGTGGCGTATCTTTGTATCTGAGCATACATACATCTCTATATATATCTAGGTATCTTTGCACGCAGTCGCTTCCTCTGTTTGGTCTGCCCACAGCGTCGGTGAATTGCTTTCAAGTGGCCAATTTCTATTTTTCCCTCCGCTTTTTCGAACGGCTCTTTTCGTTAATTGAAATTTCCCATCGCATTGAACTTGAAGGCTCTCGCCAGACATCGGCATAAATCTCAATCCCCATTGCATTGGCCGAAAATTTCAGTTTCCATTAAGCAAATAGTCGCATTGATTGGCAGTCGATGGCTCGACGCGACGACTTGGCCAATTTCTGGCTTTCCTTTTTCGCCTTTTTCTCGTTGGCCGTCCGAACTTTGATTTCTACCTGCGTAATTAGCATTTTTGAATAAGTCTGCCTGTCTGTTGGGGCTGATGATTTGCATTTGATTCCCTGCCCACATACTTGAGCTTCTCGATTAAAAATAGAAATTGCGCAGAGATACCTCATTTATATAGTAGATAGGCTCACGAGGGCTTAGCTCATCCGCTTTGGTAAGAATACAGGGAGTGGGAGTGCTGTACAAACCTGTAAGATAACATAAAAAAATAAGTTATTAATGCTCACGAAAATAGTAAGGAAAAAGAACAAAAACACAACTTATCCGGGTTAATTTAGCAGAATAAATGAATGGGGCAACCCAAAATAGCAATTTCTACTTTCTTAAACTGAATAGTTAAAATATTTCAAGTGTCCCATGATTTTATTTTCCCATGAGGCTTTCGTGAAAGTTCCCCCCGTCTAATGGCCACCGTTAACGCACTGATTAAACCTCCTTGAAAGCATAAACCATTCTCAAACAAAAGTTTTTATATTTGCAAACGCATAAACCCAAATAGAAGAGTACATGGCACCACTTTTACTTTAAGATGCTGGCCCAAACGATGCGATTTATTTGGCCAGAGATTCGCGGCGCATGCTGGTAGTATGCAAAATGAAAAATTGGCCACGAGCGGAGCTACTCGCGGTCCAAACTTCAGCTGCAATTGCAGCTTAGCGACGCAAATTGAGCGTAATAAGCATTAGCAGCTTCACGGCGCTATCCATGCGGCCAATATATGTAGACTCTCTTATTAGCCACTTAATGAAACCGAAAGGCAATTAAGTCCGACTGACTGATGCATGGTATTGATGTAAAAACGGGGGAAAATTAAATAAGTGCCACACTAATCAGATAATAACCGTGCAGTGGAGCAACTATTTACCTAATGACTGCTTACAATAACACAAGTTATTTTTACAAATTGTGCAATTTTAATTGATATTGTTTTTGTTGGATTCGTTAGCTGGAAATGTTAGATTTGTGTCTAAATGAAAACTATATGCAAGCAGCCGAAATAATCATTAAAGTGAACATTTGAAAGTTCTAAAAACAACAATTAAAGTCCACAGATCCAAAATAGATCCACGAATCTTTTTAATATATATAGATTGAAATAGAAGTGAACTTAACCAGCTCTTAAACATAAATATAAAAGTTATTGTTTCAATAAGTAAAAATAAATTCGATTCATATTTCGCTTCTTTGTCAAATGTTTTAAATGTTTTTGCTTCTTTCCAAAGTTGGCATGGTGAACCATCATTTCTATTGGCTATTGAATACATTTAGCTTGATTTCATTTCACCGGTTTCGCCCGCCTTGCTGTGCGCTGCCTTGGTCATTAAGAAATTGTTACAAATTACCTGTGGCGTGTGTGCAAAAGCTGGCTGCCGTTTGCAACATTTGCCTTAATGCGATTTGCATTGAAAATTGGCACAAAAGTCGATTTGCTGGGCTCGGCAAGGCAAGGCTGGACAGGCACAGCCACAGCCACAGAAACAGAAACCGAAACAGAAACTGGAACTGAAACTGAAATTGTAACTGAAGTGAACTGTACCGAAGCCGAAATGAACTGGGCTCCGGCTAATTCGCGGGCTCATTCACCTGCATATCGGGCGGAATGTTTGCGTTTTGCTGCCTGGTCCAAATAAATTGTGGTGGTGGTGCCAGCTAAGCCTTTTAGGTGTGAACTTTTTTACTTAGCCTGGTCGATTCGAGTTCGGTTTGAGGTCATTGGATCAAGCCAAAACTTGTTCCACTTGCCGATCAGATACTATTGAATTTGGGAACGAGATGCGTGTTATTATTTCGCGTGTTGGGTAAAGAGTAAAATAGCATACGATATTCGGTCGAGGAAACGGATAAAATTGCATTTCCATAACCAAATGCTGGCCAACAGGGCGTATTGGCAATTTCCAATTGTCCCAGACGCTTTGGCATTTTTTAATGAACGTCCCGAACCGTTCGCGCATTGAATTGATTTTCTATGAAATAAATCGCAGCAAAGGAAATCCAGGGAAATACCGAGACACGCCCACGAGCTGATTGGCGAAACAGTCGGGCAATTATGTTTATTGGCTGCTGGCGATTATTGCCGCATTCTTTGCTCTCCACTGCGAATATGGCAAATGCTTTCGATTTCACAATCGAAACGGAAAAACTTGTTCAGCGGGCGCCAAGAGGGATCCGAAACGGGGTAATAAATAAATATAGAACATTAAAATCAAATTATACAGATAATAAGCGGACTTACGGGAGATTTACAATAAGTTGGACTGAAACTTTGATTCTCTTAAGATTGTGGAAGCAAGGAAAATTCCGTTCGTTTATTAGACATTTTATATAATTTTGGTATTGATTTTTAAGCAATGAATTTATTTATTTAAATTCCAAAAGATAACTTAGTGGGAGACCACGTATAAGGATGTTCACGCTCAGAGATGCAGATTCTTGGGATCGTGGAACCGTAAGTTTTCACTCAAACCCATGCTTTGGCTACACATCACTCGTAGAATCGATTCTTTGTAACCTAATTACACCGAAGAACTAAAATAAAATCATATTCTTAAAAAATATTCAATCAATAAACACGTCTTATTATTAAGATGTTGCTTTAATATTTGTCCTTCGAGCCGGACAGTCAAAAATACAGATTTGTAATTGTAATTTCAAATGCCTGAAACTGGCGAAGGAAAAATCTCAAAACAATATTAGTGTTCGGACTCCCTAGCCTGATTCCCTAGCTTGAATTTCCACATCCAATTGCAGCCAAAACCAAAACAACTTTCAATGCAAATGCAGCACTGGAGGCAAGCACTGCGAGCCGCGACATATCGCTTAACTTACCTGACTGACTGATGGAAAAATGCGGTTAATGTGGTTAATGCCAAGTGCCGTTGCAGCCTTAAGGTTCAGCTCATGCACTTGTACAATTTCCTAATTAAGTCAAATGCGCATTGACATGTTTAGTTATTGTGTTTATGGTCTTGCCAGCTCCCAGGTGGAAGATACTTATACCCATGCAGCCTTGTTGCAAAGGCATACTTGAAGATCTAACCGAGTGCAAGTGAAAGGATCGACCTTGAAGGGTAAACAACTGGAAATAAAGTATCTAAGCCAAGTAGTTGGACATGAATTAGAACAAAAAACTTGGCATTCAAGCGAGAATTAAGTTTTTGTCTTAGAGCCCAAACAAAAACACAAACCGAGTTCGCTTTCCTCACTTTCTTTGCTGCCAATTAACCTGACTTCAAGTGACCAACTGATTAGTTGACAGCAAGTGCCAAAACATCGAAATTAAACAACTAATTTTATTGTAGCCCAATGGAAAGCCCCTCAGTGTTTATCCAGTTTTTCTTTGTTTAACTTTCCCTGAACCGAAAGCACATTAGAAATTAGTTATTCCACAGATTGGTAAATAAAAAGACTCTTATTTCACGGGCTTTTAAATACCTTACCGTACTTTCAACTAAGGAATCAGATTACTTGTACACAAGTTCCAACTAGAACTCAAGATTATGAGGAATTAATAAGTTCTTTAAGCATCTTTGCAATAATTGAAACAGTTATTTAGAAGAAAAAGAAAGCTAAAGCCATCATTAGATAACTCGTGGACAAGTCTCCTTGAGTTTCTATATATGTAAATCGAAAACATCTCCCATAGATATATAGCTATTGTTCGAAAATAAGTGCATTAAGTTGTTTATTAAGTCCGTTTCGATTCTTCCTTAAAATATCTTTAGTAACCTCACCGATCGGCCTTTAATTTCTTTGCTAAATACCCTTCAAAATCAGTCCGATAAGTGCTTTTTGCAACTTGTAAATCAAATACAATACGCAATACTTTTTACGTTGCATAAAAGAAAATGGTTTTCTTGCATTTCCCCAGTGCGTTTTGCGGTTTTGGAAAGGAAGTGATCGCTCAATAGATTTTACTTTTTGACAGCTTATGCAAAATGAAAATTAATTTGCGATTCTCGGGCGGCGACACGCCGAGTGCGAGTGGCACTGAATGCTTCAAGTGGTGGTGTTCGAGGAAAATGCTCGCCACTTCAAAGAAAACGGACTCCCCTGGCCCCTGGCCATTACAACCACCTCCGAATCCCAGTCCAAGGCAACTCTGGCCAATGTGGCAGTTTGTTTTGGTCCGAGCAGCGAGCTGCGAGCCTGGCCAGAGTTGATGGACTCGTTTGGAGCGCCCACAGCAGCTGCCGTTGCTGCTGCTGCATGCTGCTGCGGCACTAAAAGTGAATGGCGAGGGGGGCAAATCGACGCTTTAACAATTTGGTTAAAGTTTAATAAACTTTATGAAATGTTGTCTTGAGTGGGAAATGCAGTCGTGGCCGCGTGGAGTCGTCGACTCCAATGACAATGATGCGGAGGGCAGGACGGTGGGAAAGGGGGGTACCGCCTGGCTCCGGCTGTCAAGTGAGTTTTTCGGGCGATAATGTGCATGACAAAATAAAAAGCAACAAAAAGTAAACAAAAAACCAAACAAAAAATAAAAAGGAAATCCTAGGAAAGCCATGGGACATCAGGAAACAGCCTGGCCAATGTTAGAAAGTGGCCATTATTTGGGTGTTTCATTCGTACTTTTTGCACCAAGTCTAAAATTCACATTTTCGACATTTCGCATCCATCTTAATTTTATGCGCTTGTGTTTCTTTGGCTTCTTGGAGATGTTACGCAAGCGGAAAATATGCATTTCGTTTCCCTTTTCGGGTGACATTTCTATTGATTTTTTGGACATGCTGATGCAATTGGTGGGTTTATGCAGAGGAATGTTGAACTCTTGGGCCATTACAAAATGGTTGAAAAGTTTATAGGTAAAGAAAGATAAAGATAATAAAAATTAATTATCTATCAGTAATCTATCTAATTGAAAACTCTTACTGATCGCATGGCCGTTATTATTAATGGAACGAAGATATTAACTGGTTTTTCGGATAGGAAAAGCTACAGTATTTCCTTAATTGCTAACCAACTCTCAATCTAACTAAATATTATCATCAATAATTTGTATATAGGATGTCAAATCCAATCGTGAGAGCTGTAGCCACACCCGGAGGAGAAGGAGAAAGTGAGCCACGCCGAGGGCTATCATTATGTACTCATATGCAAAGGCTATTGGCGATCTTGCAAGTGGAGTGCCAAAGCCACTGCCAGAATCCAGTAATTACAGATATCTGATGTATTGTGGATGCCTGGCTTCCGATAGATACTCGTGCAAGTTTGATTAATAGCGGCGAAGGAGAGCAAAGAAATTAGAACGCCATCGGAATCCGACTGGATCTGGTGGGGAGTGTGTCCAGGTAATTGCCGGTTGTACTGGGGAGAAACTCTGGCCTTGTAATGAACTGATAAGCGCGTAATTAACATGGCCAGTGTGGATATTGGTGGCCAGGGACGACGCGCCGCTTCTATGGAATGGCATCCACCTGGCCAGCTGGGAAACTCCCATGAGCACAGCTGAGGTATGTGCCCCCGTCGCTCCGACACCAAAGTATTTTTTAAGGCGTGTTGTTTGCCGTTTTCAATAGATTTTTGTCTTTAATGACTTTTTGGCTCGGCTCTGAGTCTTGGAGCTATAGGAGCCATCGAAGCCGTTGGAGACCCGCTTAATGGATTCGATCGTTTGGCTTTTGTTCTGCACAGAATTGACTGTGTGGCTTTCGCAAGTAAGTTTGGGTTTGGTTTTCTCTCTTTTTTTGGGTTTTTTGTTTGCTGGAGTAGGTTCGCCATGTTATCTTCAGGTGGCGGCATCGCTTTTGAGGGCAGTACCGCTAGTCGGACCGCATAATGAGCCCGGCGATCTGTCCGGCAGATCGGACACCTGTCCGTGAGGGCAATCGGGTTCGTATCTCGGTTCGGGTAAGAGTTAGGTTTCGGTTCCGGCGGTTCTTTAGGGGGAAATGGGTCGCACATGCTAGCCACATAACATCTTGACATCGATCGCCGCGGCGATTCGCCAGAGTTTAACAGGTTATTAATTTGCCAAAAACAGCTAATGATGATATTGTTAGATCGGAAGAAATATATTTATCAATTGGAGAAAATCTTTCTATTTAACAACTTTACATATACGTATGAGCATAAATATGTTAAAATATTTGTATACGTATATTAACTATGACGTTGTGGATTCAACTATAGCGATTATAGCGAACGAGATCGAAATTGCAAAAAGTGTGTCATGTTTTGGTTTAAAAGGTCTCCTTTTTCTAGACTCTAGAGGTCCAAGTAGTAATCCCGTGATTAGTTATTTTCATGTACTCCAAACAACTGAAAATGTTTTAATTTGTTAAGTATTTATATCGTTAAAATGTAACGATATTTTGATGAGCATAAACCTAAGCCTAAATATTTCCTATATCTCTAAGTAAAAAATATACAAATCGATTATGTATCTTAAAACTAGGGAGTTTTAATTAAAAACTAACTCCTAATTTCTATGCCAATTGAAATCTTTATAGACATTTGCAATACCTTTCCATTTAAATATTTTTATATACAGGCTTGAAAGAATTAAATGTTAATGAATCAAACTACGAATAATAAATAGCATGACAATCTTAAATCGTATAACATGTAGAAACCAGATTCAGGGCATTCTGGTTGTTATTTATTTATTTTTTCACCCAACAATTTCATTCATTAAAAGCAAATGCCTAACTAAGCGACGGAAATAGCCATACAAGTCAAATCCACTTGCTAATAATTTTGTTTTCGCTCAAACAGGCTAAAATGCTTTAAACCTATTGAACAAACAGGGCTTCGAAGTTGGAACAATGCAAAACAAAGGCAGAAATACCGGAGAACTCATTAAATAAAATGAGAACAGGCGACGGAGAGCGAGGAGGCCGCAGAAAAAAAATAAATTAAACAAAAACAATCAACAGACGCAACAGCAACAGAGCACAATAAACCACAAGAAGTTGGTGCAAAACTGAAGACCAATACAAACACCAATAACCACAACAACAACGGCGTAAAATACCCAAAGATGAAAGGTTCAATGCTCGCAAATCGGATTAAGCAAAGAAATTAAGTAATACTTGTACTTGTGGAAGTCCCTTCCCCTGGAAGTGGGGGCCCAGAAAGTGCGGAAATAGAAAGGCTGAGCGGAAGTATAGTAATATGCCCCGATTTTGCTATACCCTAAGTTATACATCTTTCGATCACAGTAATTCTCCGCTCACCTTTAATCTGTCGGTGTAGTAAGTGGGCCAAAAATCCAAATGCGTAAATCCAAAGTTGAGAGACTTAGAGCAAGTTTTTAATTTCTCACAATTACGACTATGTTTTTGTCGAAAAACCCGAACAGTTAGCACTTTGAGTGTCGGATTGTGGGTATGGAGAAGGCGCAGGCGTTACGAGTTAAAATTGCACCAAACCGGGTATCAGAATCTCGCGGAGTCGTCGGTAACAGCGGGTCCAACCGAACGCTGCGAAGCTCAAAACTCAACTAACCCCGAGTGTCCCGCGTTCGTGCCACGCCGCCTATGGGTTCCTCGCTCAAAGCTCGGCCCGCTGCCAGCTTTAAGCAGCTTTTAACTTTCTTTGGCCACTCGGTTTCAGCCAAGAAGTAGGCCATTGACTGCTCACAAACTCTGAAGAGATCTTGTCAGAAATCTAGTGTTTCTAACATAGTACAAACAAAACAAAACATTCCAATAGTTTAACTTTTAGCCCATGTAATTTACGACTCAATAAACAGTTTAATAATGTAGATTAATCAAAAACAAATATAAAAGTGATACAACAATAGCGGATACAAACAATTCTGCATTTGCAATTATTAAGAAATGGTCACTTAATGATTATGAATTTAATTTAGCAAGTACACCTAAAATCTTATTTTGAAATCGTAAAAAATATGCAATCGAAATATTCAAGTATATTAAAAAAATTACAAAATGTTGTATTCAAATTAAAAAATTTAATTTTCCTTAAAAATATAAAAAATCTGTTTGCGGAAAGACTCTTTCATAGTGTAACTAAAATTATAATNGTTTATGGGTTTTTATTATATTCCTTGGATGATTCCTGCGCACGGGCCTATTCCACGATATAAGAAATGGCTCTAATAAAAACACTTAAGCAAAACTTTTTTAAGCTTCATATCTGAAAGCGGAACATCATTCCCATTGGGAAAAGTCGCAAATTTCATGAGTTGGGCTTGGTACATTCAGAAAACAGTGCACACGCCTAGAGATAATGCCAACTAAGTAATACTTTACTTAGTACTTTGTACGAGCACAACAAAGGACATTATTGGACATAAGAACCTCAAGTGGAAAGAACCGATAAATTCTTCAGTCTCTTGAAGACGCTGCTCTAGACGAGGACTCTAGCAAATAGGATATGAAGATATGACAGCCTCATATTTTAGGTATTTCCATTTTAAGTACAGCTTGCTCTAGTTTAGTTAAATATTTGTACATCAAATATCGACAAAGATGGCTTTAAAGATTTGATCTAATTATTCGAAATATGGTTGATATTTGTTTTAAGAACCCAGTTTAGAATTTTGAAGGCACATCTTGAAT